>JAJOZX010010664.1:0-102500 GCA_023014485.1 Bathynomus jamesi | reverse complement strand
TTAAAAATGCAAATTTTATGGTCATTAAAAGACTGATGAAGGTTATAAAATTTTCTATTAAAGTTGATAAGATATTTTGATTGTACAAAGGATGGTTCAGAATTTTATATGAAGCTATTAATTGGGAAAATTACATATAAATTTATTTTGAAGATTCAGATATATATATATATATATATATATATATATATATATATATATATATATATATATATATATATATATATATATATATATATATATGATGCAAATCCACAAGGAAAAAGAAAAATGATTCCAAGGCATTTCATGTATTCAGAAGTACACCTCGTCAGGGAACCATTCCCTGACGAGATGTACTTCTGAATACACGAAAGGCTTTGGAATCATTTTTCTTTTTCCTCGTAGGTTTACATCATTCATTCATTTCACGTGTTTAATTGTGAAATTCATCCCATATCTTAATGAATGCAAGGCATGCACTGCATGCGTAAATAATATACTCAATGAATTTAAAATTATTATTTAAGTTAAAAAAAAAAGTTAAAATTATTATTAATATTATTAATATAATATTGGTTCTATCCTCGGTTACTACATAACTCATAAGAATACCATAAAAGACAAAATACAGCTTATCTAATATGTACTACACTGTAATGCATGTGACTGCATGCGTAAGTAAAATTACCACGAGCCGCCACTGAATTATATATATATATATATATATATTTTAAGGGTATTTTTATTTAATACTGATAATGACACTAGTATTAATGCGAATAATTAAGCCGATAGAAAGCCATGATTGAAAGAGCTTTATGTGAAACATCACCTAATGTGAGCTTTGTTTAAAAATTTTTATTTAAAGCGATATACGAATACTTTTGTTTCTGTGAAAATTTATCTCATAAAACTAATAAAGTAAAATAACAAAATACACTCAAAATTCTAGTTGTATTTCCACCCAACCCCTGAACCCCAACTTTTTCATCGCATTGATTATAACAAAAACTGAATACAACACTTTTCTTTCCGAAATGGTTTTGCACATCTCTGGCGCCATTAGCAGTGCCAGACGTACGATGACTCCTGGCGCCAAGCCGGCGATTCAATTTTGGCTTGGCGCCAGCGGATCTTCCTTTACTAGATGTTATGGATATCTGGAAAAGTGATAATGGCAGAACTCAGAAATGACCGAAGAGATTTATCTTGAGTCTTGATGGACAATGCTTTAAATTTTACAGTATGCCTAAAGATCGCGAATGCCGATAAAGACACGACCGCAAGCAAAAGAAAGAAAGAAGCAAGAACGGAAGGAAGTATTTTTCAGTTTAATGAACTAGTCATTATCGGGAAACATTTAAAAGATAAATTAAATATGAATTCAGGATTAATCACGATAAAAAACTATTTAATACCTTCATTAAGAGTAGAAAACAGCAATTAAATATACCATATTAAGGAAAACACACAGACACACACACACACACACACACACACAAATATATATATATATATATAGTTATTTTTATTTTTATTTTAGGAGAAAAACGTCCCGAGGAAGATCGAGACCAATGCGCGTGATATCAACTTGGCCTTCCGACTAGTAGGGATTCCGACGCAGGAATTTACTCCTGCGTCGGGAAATCGGTGTTGGGTGAGGCTTCCGCCAGAGCTGGTCTCTCAGTGGTTCCGCGTAAGTTTCATCTTGGTTTTTCTTTTTATTTTTTTACAACCTTTCAATGGCCTTATGAGGACTACAGAGGCATATACAGTATAATATGACGTAACTGTTGCTGTTTCGAGTAAAAAATAACCGTTAATTATAAAGAACTTTTTGGTAAACGCATTATCGCCACTATTAATAGTTAGAATAGTTCATAGACTTTATAAGTCAATATATAGAATGGATTTTTCACTCGTAATTTTGAGTGAAAAGAAATTGGTTAAAATAAAGGGTGAATTTCAAAAGTAACTTCATTTTCTGGTCTAATTTACTTAATTGCTTATTTTTAAAAACGAATTGTTTTGTACAGTTTCTGGGTTCATATTTAATTTGAGGTTTTAATAATACGATTTTAATTTTTACTTGCCAATAACTGTATCCTTATATAACAGTCAATTTTGCATATTTACTGGCAATCAAGAGCCAAAATTGGCGACAAATACCACCTTTGCATTTTCAATTATGTGAGAAGAAATAAGAAAGGCAGATGTTAAGTAATTTACTCGCCATCGTAGTTTAGGAGCAGAGCGATGATCTGTTAATTTGAAGATACTGGATTCGAGTCTTGGCTCCGACTTCAGATTTGTGCAATTAGAATGCTTCTGTGGGTTTCCCTTGATAGGGTAGCGGTTTGGCTCCCACGAAAAGGTGTAGGTCTCGGTCATATAACCTTATAAATGTTACGATGGAGGTTAAACAACCCCAATTATTATTATTATTATTATTATTATTATTGTGAATTAATTTTTAATTCGAAAAGTTCAAATGTTATTGTTTGCTCCCTATTCGCAGCCTTTGACCCTGGCAATGTCTCCCCATGCCCATACGATTCCTACTGCCTAAACGGGGGCACATGTATGTTCTTCAAGCATTTCGGCGAATTTGTTTGTCAGTAAGTGCCGCATTTACGAGTTTTTGATTTTCTGAACTTTAAGTTACGCGAAAAGGTCAGGTTAAAGTTTGCATTTTATTGTGTTAAATTTGAGGGATTGGAGAGTTTTCTTTCGAAAACGGAAAGAGGAATGTCGTCGCACTATTCCAACCGAGGACATATTCATAAAATGAGGAAACATTAATTATATATCAGTATCCACGCACGATAATTACATCTGCCACAAATTTTTGTATACGATGTAAAAAATTGCTTAATACTAAATTGAAAATTCACACGGTAATTTTATAATTATTAAAAATAAACCTGAACAAGTTTTATATTAGTATAAATATACATAGCCAAACTATATAAACTACAGTATAAAAGCTATATTTTTTCACATACCGCAAATCATCAAACATTTTAAAAATCCGCTCATTAATATTAAATGAAAATATTTTCATTTTAATTCCATTAAAACTCGCGCAATTTGGAATTCTGAGAAGAACTCGTAATTTCCTTCATAAAGATGCTCGGTGACCTTCGACATTTCAGCTTTATGAGATCGGTATGTCGGATGACGTCGAAAATGATGTAAATCACCGGATATTTAACACTACGGAAGTCAACTATATATATATATATATATATATATATATATATATATATATATATATATATATATATATATATATATATATATATATATATATATATATATATATATATAACATTCAACCACAAGTACGATACTAAGAAAAAACTACATAAAATAAAATAACTACTACGGAGAAATATACAGGGCGTCCCAAAAAAATGTATACACACTTTAACAGCTGATAGCTCAATTGATGTTCTTTCTTTCCAAGTTAAACCCATTAGAATTAATATGGCAGTCAGACTAAGCTTTGAACAAAGGAAATTCATTCAAAATGCTACTGGAAGTGTGAAAACGCAGTTGAAGTGCAAAGACAGTTTAGGAGGGAGTTTCAAACAGATCCACCAACGCGACTTACCATCACTCGAATTAGAGATAAGTTTTGAAGCCGATGGAACTGTTCAGAATGTTCACAAGAAGCGTTCCGGAAGACCACGGACATCGACAAGCCCCACAAAGCAAGAAAGAGTACTGGAAACGTATCACCAAAGTCCAAGAAAATCTGTGCGGCAAGCGAGTCGTGAGGTAGAATTTCAGAATCGTCTGTCCAACGCATTTTGAAGCGCTGTCAATGGAAAAGTTACATTCCAAGATTAGTCCATGCTATTAATGAAGATGATGATGATCCGGACCGAAGAGTGGAGTATTGCGAGTGGTACTTGGCACGATGTGGATGTGGATTGGACGAAGGGGTTTCGTAGAATACCCTCCGCGTTCACCAGACCTCACACCACTAGACTTTTTTTTATGGGGATACTTAAAAGACAAAGTCTACACTATAAAACCTGCAACAGTCGCTGAATTGAGAGCAGCCATTGAACGAGAATGCACACAAATACCAAACGAAATGTTTCGTGATGTTTGCGATTCCATTGCTTCGCGTTATCAGCAGTGCCTGGACCAGAACGGACGTCAGTTTGAAAACAGGCGTTGACAAAACAATTAAATAATGTCTGTAGATTCTATTACATTTTGAAAATGAAATGTATTTTAATAAACACTGCCTTTATAATTATTTAAAGTGTGTATACATTTTTTTGGGACGCCCTGTATATATATATATATATATGATGAATAAAACCACGAAGGAAAGGAAACACAGAATAGTGCTCAAGCGCTTTCGTCTAATGACATCCTCAGGAACATTGTAGTACATAAAGAGTTACAGCCTATATATAGGTTACAGAAAAAAAAATATATATATGTGTATATATATATATGTACAATAAGCAGAGAAATAAAAATAATAAAAATTAAAAATTAAAGGATTGTGGGAGGAGCATACAAATTTGTAAGGAAAACTATCGAGTTTTAGCACAAAATCAAATGAATTGTTTCCAACCAAAGTTATATAAAAAAAATAAAAAAATACAAATTTATACTGGAAATCTGCCCGGGTTTTAGCACTCTGCCCTTCTTGGTTAAGGTTCGATGTATATAAAAATAAATTGAAAAATAAAAGTTATTAGAGTTGTTTTGAATTCCTTCAGAAACAGATTAGATAAGAAGGGTAGAACACCCTTCTTATCTAAATCTGTTCTGAAGGAATTCAAAACAACAGATCGAGTTGAAAAAGACCTTTGCTTATGTTGAAGTTATTTGTAAGTTGGATAATGGCAGACTCAAGAATATTTCTATTAACAATGTTGCTAGAGTGAAATAAAACTGAAGCATTATTCCAATCAATACAGTGGGATAACTCTGACAAATGGACAAAAAGGGCACTGGACGACTGTCCTGTTCTAACGGAATATTAATGCTGTTTTACGTGTGTGCAAATCCTTTCCCGTCTGACCTATGTAAAAGGAATCACATTGTTTACAACCAATTTTATAGATAATGCCTGAATTATTGGTAGGGCTATTTTTTACTATGATATTTTTCACAATATTGTTATATGAAATACTACATTAATATCCAAAAGTTTAAGTACATTAGCAATGCCTAAAAAGCCCGGGAAAAATGGAAGTACTAAAATATTTTTTGACAAAGTACGAGTGTTATTATTGACACGATAGAAAGTTCGTTTTGCCTTGTTGAGACAAGATTCCATAAACGCAGATGGATAACACAGATCACTTCCAATACCGTTGATTTTTTCTAATTCGGCATCGATGTATTTCGGACTGGCAATCCTAAGGGCCCGGAGAAACATGACACCCCACTAAGAAGGCCATTTTTCTTCAATGTTTCTCCGCGCCCTTAGGATCGCCAGTCCGGAATACATCGATGCCGAATTAGAAAAAATCAACGGTATTGGAAGTGATCTGTGTTATCCATCTGCGTTTATGGAATCTTGTCTCAACAAGGCAAAACGAACTTTCTATCGTGTCAATAATAACACTCGTACTTTGTCAAAAATATTTTAGTACTTCCATTTTTCCCGGGCTTTTTAGGCATTGCTAATGTACTTAAACTTTTGGATATTAATGTAGTATTTTCATATAACAATATTGTGAAAAATATCATGGTAAAAAATAGCCCTACCAATAATTCAGGCATTATTTATAAAATTGGTTTTAAACAATGTGATTCCTTTTACATAGGTCAGACGGGAAAGGATTTGCACACACGTATAAAACAGCATCAATATTCCGTTAGAACAGGACAGTCGTCCAGTGCCCTTTTTGTCCATTTGTCAGAGTTATCCCACTGTATTGATTGGAATAATGCTTCAGTTTTATTTCACTCTAGCAACATTGTTAATAGAAATATTCTTGAGTCTGCCATTATCCAACTTACAAATAACTTCAACATAAGCAAAGGTCTTTTTCAACTCGATCCTGTTGTTTTGAATTCATTCAGAACAGATTTAGATAAGAAGGGTAGAACGCTAAATCTTTGGTAAACTTGTATGCTACTCTAATAACTTTTATTTTTCAATTTATTTTTATATACATCGAACCTTAACCAAGAAGGGTAGAGTGCAAAAACCCGGGCAGATTTCCAGTATAAATTTTTATTTTTTATATTTTTTATATAACATTGGTTGGAAACAATTCATTTGATCTTGTGCTAAAAATCGATAGTTTTCCTTACAAATTTGTATGCTCCTCCCACAATCCTTTAATTTTTAATTTTTATTATTTTTATTTCTCTGTTTATTGTGTGTATATATATATTTTTTTTTTCTGTAACCTATATATAGGCTGTAACTCTTTATGTACTTCAGTGTTCCTGAGGATGTCATTAGACGAAAGCGCTTGAGCACTATTCTGTGTTTCCTTTCTTTCGTGGTTTTATTCATCATAAATATTTCTCACGTGTTACTTTCGTGAAATAATTTTCATATATATATATATATATATATATATATATATAATATATATATATATATTTATATATGAATTATTCCCAGGTGTGCTGAAGGCTACAAAGGACAAAGGTGCCAGGAAAAAGAAGTTTTTCCAACTTTCCGTAAGTAAAAAAAAAAAGGTTTTTATGTTATTATTTATGTGATTATAGTTGTTTAAAATAGTATTTATTAAATATAACTAAATTGCGTCCGTAATTTAAGAAACAATTTTTGAATATTTATTTTTATAGACTTCTCTTATATAACTTCAATTAATTTGTACACAATTTTATAAGTTGTTCTCAAAACCATGAAGCAATTTTGCTTATTTTCCTTTTTATTTTTAACATTTACATCAGTCGCCATGAAAGCAAAAAGCTTAATCAAATTTTTTTAAGGAATTTACCTTATATATATATATATATATATATATATATATATATATATATATATATATATATATATATATACACACTGTGTGTATATATATATATATATATATATATATATTAATATATATATATATATATATTAAAATAAGTTTTAAATTAAAAACTGGATTTAGACGTAAAGGAAGTACCGATATAAAAAAAACTGAATGAGAAATTAGGAATACGTTCATTCGTAAAGAGTTTATTTACTCTAAATGAGTCAGATTTTATTTTTTCGTTTAAATAAAATGTAAATACTCATCTTATTCCTTTGAAAGAAAATCTTTGCGTAGCGCGGTTGTGAAAATGCGCGCGAAGGTTTTCGAAGGAGGGAAGCTCTCGTGCAATACGGCGTGTTGGTCGCGTTACACCACCGAGGAAAGAAGAACGACTCGAATTGATCCTTCATTCTTTGAACTTCATTTATTTGATTTCCGCGTACGCGAATCATTCAAAGAATGAGTGAAAATCGAGGTTCTCAAATTTCTCACATATTTCAAATTCTTTTTCGTTATTAGAAATAATTATTTTAAATAATAATTAGATAAAGGCAGATTTATTCATACTTCGCGTTAAGGATAAATTCTTGGATTTATTTTAATCTTCAAAAGATATCTTTGATGTTTTTTATTATACAAAATATTTACGGTATTTTGTATTTAGAATTACAAATATAATTACAGATCCCATAAATTACAGCATACGGACTTCACATGAAAAGACTTAATAATTATAATAATAATGATATTATTATTATTATTATTATTATCATCATCATTACTATTTATCAATGAAGACCTCCTTATATCATCTATCCATTTTCTTCCTCATTTTGTTTACAACCCTTGATTTTACTGTCCTGTATTAATCATTCATATTTCCGCAAAAAATAAGTGTCTGTATATATATATATATATATATATATATATATATATATATATATACAGGGTGTCCCGTAAGTCTGGACCCATAGGGAAAAATAATAAAATTACAAAATAGTCCAAAAATTTATTTATAATATATTTTTTTATTATTTTTATTATTATTTTTATTATTTTTTTATTATGATCTTACTCCGCTGGAGTTTTATTTGTGGGGCCACTTGAAAGCCAAAGTGTACGAGGTCAAACTTCAGAACATTTTCCACCTTAAAGCACGCATTGTGGAGGCGTGTCAAGAAATTTCTGCGACTGTGATTCAGAAAGTGCTGTCGCAGTGGAGATTGCGTCTTCAACTATGTGTGCGACACAACGGCGTACACTTTGAACAGATTATGTAATAAATTTTTGGACTATTTTGTAATTTTATTATTTTTCCCTATGGGTCCAGACTTACGGGACACCCTGTATATATATATATATATATATATATATATTATGAAAAAATCCAGACCTCATTCATTGAAATTTAAAACAATAGAAAGCAAATTGCAAATTATTATCATATTAAAGAATTTTTTTTAATGTAATTTTTGTAATACATTTTCATGAATATTAACTTTATGCAAGAAAAGGTCCGTAAATGAAGCAAAAGTAGAGTTTTGAAGTTTAGGAAAAATTACGTGTTCTAAAACTTCAGAAAGGAAAAAGCCAGACATTAGACAAGTTTTAAATTTGGAAGAGAAAAAGCATATATCACGAATGAAAGAGAATATCTCTCTCTCTCTCTCTCTCTCTCTCTCTCTCTGTCTCTCTCTCTCTGGTAAATTAAGCGTACATTAAAATTTATTAGAAGAAATTACCAACTGTTTGAGTTCATTTGTGGTTATTTTAGAATAACGTAAAGTGAGCAAGGTTTTTTTGGGAAAAATTGAAAGAAATGTACGGATGTTATTTTCTTTCTTATTGAGAAGAATGAGGTTGGATATTTTTCTGGTTTACGATAAATATAAATAAACATTTAGGATAACGAACGCAAAATATATTCAAAATTTACTTTTACTTACGCCTTAAAAAGAATATAGTTTAATATTTACTTCGTATAATTTTTTTAATCGGACAATTGTCTCTATGCGCGTATGAGATTAATTTACATTTCACTGGACTTATTTTATTAATAATAATTACTATACGTAAACGAAGTACGTCATTCATTTGTTTCTTTTCATTCGCGCTTCAGTTTCAAACATTACAGCATACCTCGCGAGAATAATAAAAAATTTTGTAATTATATCTTGCATTCGTCAAGTTTATTTTGCTCGTAAAATAATGCAATTTATATTAGTTAGAAGATGTGCATGCTAAAAAATACTCTCACGTACAAATGTAATTATTGACAAAGATATTATGTTCAGTTAGGAATTAAATTACTAGAATAAACGTAAATGCCTATAGTACGTTTCTAGTATATATTTAGTTAAATAGAAATATAATAGGCGAGAATATTCAAAGTTTAAAATGTATTTACATTTAATAGTTTCGAACGAACTGCTTTTAAAAATAATGTTTTTTAAGATAAAATATTGACGACAATTATTCGAGTTTGTCTAAATTGTAGACCAAATTTTTTTTAAAATAAAAGATTCACCAGACAAAAGCTTCGAATTAATTGCATACAAAAGATTGAACGAACACTTTATTAATCGTAAACGGAACAATGTAGACGCCTAATTGAGTGTTTAAATAAAGGAATGACTGCATGGCACTCATGTTCCGATGCGGGTGTGATTCACCGCATTTAAATAGAAAGAAAGTTTGACATTAAAACCTAATAATGAAGATCGCTCGAGTGAATGCATTTAACGCCGTCTGTCTGCTCTTTCTTTCACCAGCGTTCCACAGATCACGCTTTGGTCGCCGGAGAGCACCTCGACGCTTGCTTTTGGACACGTAGTCCAAAATGGCGCAAGTACGTACCGCTGCCCTGCTGCGGGGACAACCACGACGGTCCTTGCCCCTTCATACCCTCGCTGAGACTTTGATCTATTCTCTCTCTCTCTCTCTCTCTCTCTCTCTCTCTCTCTCTCTCTCTCTCTCTCTCTCTCTCTCTCATTATCACTCTGGCTTTTCTCAACTAATTCCAGCATGAAATAATGCAGCAGCTTCCTTTAACCAACCAGAAATAAACCCCGGCAGTTTGAATTAATCTCAGCTATCAAGAGCGCGCTCAATAATGCCCATTTAACAATTAGTTAAACTGTAATAAATACACTAATTACTAACAAGTACTGAAGATGATATGAATAACCCAAATGAAAAGATGACATACTTATAACTTTAGCTTTGTATTTACGAAATTTTTCATATTTTCTTTTCTTTTCTATATTTTATATACAAAATTACTTCTTGAAATCGACATTTTTATTCGAAACTACAGTGAAATATCGACAAACATCTTCGTTATTCCATGCTGCAAGAATAAACGAAAAATAGTTACGTCGACGAAGTTCTTTGGACTGAAATTCAACGGCAGGAGTTCACACAATAAAACAAAACGGTATAACAGCCATAAATGAGGGAATATAGTCGTGATATAACGTTCAGTCATATTCCTTTAAAAAAAGGTACACTGAAAAAAAGTGTATATTTAATTTAAACAAAAAACTATTTGGATTTTAGACATATTTAAAAATGTTACTTCAAAATAGGTTTGGTTTAAATTAATCGAGTGTAAGAGTATATATTTATTTGGAATTAATCAATTTCAAATTTCCTCACGCAAAAAGTGGAGCCAAATTTCACGTAAACATGATGTTATGCGCGTTTAATCTAAACCAAATTCGTCTTGAAGTAACATAATTCATTTTGTTCACTTCCAACAATACTTTGTTCGTCTATAATTCGGATAAGTTTTGTTTAAATTGAATGAAAAGTTTCCTTGGATGAAGAACTTACAAACTTCGTACGAACACAAAGTAGCTAAAAGTTTCGTGTATCGAGACTTTCTCTCTGTATGGAGATAAAAATTAAGAAAAAATATTTCCACACAAACAACGAACAAACGAACTGTAAATTGGATTAAGTAAGTAAGTAAGTTTGCGTGCGGGTATACGTAAAGAAACTACGTACTGAAAGTCGCTTACTCGGACGTAAAAACTTTTACGTCACCTATAGTGTATATAATATATATAGAGGGTACAAAAATAAATAGACACATTTGGTATTTACGTTCTTTTTGAACTGATAATAAAAATGAACGAATAATAAGGGAGTTATTGAATGAATATATTTAGAATCGTGATGCTTCCCTATTTGACTTACGTAAAGGTGACACGCGTTCTCTCATTCCATTGATGAGCTTTGCCATTTCTTCTCGAGTACAATCATCGTAGTGTCTAATTACTTTTGTCAATCCCTCGTATATATATCAACAGTGTTGCAGAATTCGATTCTTACGTAACTGAAAATGAAATCAACGTGATCATATATTTCTTGTGAATATTGCACACACACACACACACACACACGGGATTACAACATTTGATCGACTTGACTTTCTATCGACAAGTATATTAGGGTTAGATTAAGTTAAATTAGAATAAGTAAGTTTTTAGTGTCGATTGCTTGCCCTTGACAACGAAATGAGTGTAGGTCACACACACACACACGTATATATATATATATATATATATATATATATATATATATATATTAAATGTTTTTGACATGTATGTTAATGAATTAAGTAACAGGAAGAATACCGACTACTGTTTTTTATAAAGCACCGCTCATATATATATATTATAATTATATATATATATATATATTATATATATATATATATATATATAAAACCCCTACCAGGACTCGAACCCAGGACCTTTGAACGCTTGTTCATGCGCGTGTTATTTCCGTCGATGAAATCCTGCTATTGGCTCAAGTGTCAGAATGTTGGCATGCAAAACACTTCTGGACGTTGAAAGACGCGCTACCTTCTGCTAACTTTTATCTATGTCGTAACTAAATGGTAGCGCTCGTGACACCTACTCAGAAGCCCGGTATGTATAATTATATATATATATATATATATATATATATATATATATATATAATCATTGTCCATTTATATTTAGAAACGTATTTGAGGAAATTCTTTAAACACAAATTGACATGGAGGAGTAACAATCAGAAATAATAATAAATTTTAGCCTTTTTTTTTTGTATCATCACAAAATTTTTGTTTTTCCACAAAAGCGAACCACAATATAAAATATAAAATATAAAATATAAAATATAAAATATAAAATGAGAGTAACGCATTGTTATTTTTAATTTTTTTAATTTATTAAAATATTTTCTGGTGTTTACTTAAAATGACGCAAAAGTATTTACGTTAAGAATTAAATTTTAGATATAAATATTTTTAGAGAAAGGAAAAAAAAAGAAAAAAAAAAGAAAAATGACTTTAACGTATACAGAAAATAATGACTTTGACGCAAATATAAATTGAGTAACTCTTTTCACTCCAAACTATGTAGTAAAACACAGTATGGATTACTATCGTACGAAATCAGGACAAATAAACAATACAAAATAGTTTTTCCTACTTTTCTTTTTCTTTTTTTTTTGC
The DNA here is from genome assembly GCA_023014485.1 of Bathynomus jamesi. NCBI lineage: Eukaryota > Metazoa > Arthropoda > Malacostraca > Isopoda > Cirolanidae > Bathynomus > Bathynomus jamesi. The sequence goes on along the minus strand of JAJOZX010010664.1, from coordinate 90,026 downwards.
TTCACATTGGTTTAATGAACCGTGTTCTCTAATTTCTATATTTATTTTAACTCCTATATTCTACAAACTACTCGTAAACATTCCTATATTACGTACATACAATCACATATGTGTATGAATATATATATATATATGTGTGTATGACAAAAAATATACATATATATATATATATACACACACAGTATATACTGTAGATGTGTGTGTGTGTGTGTTTAATTAATGAAATTTTGTTGGAATATAAGAATGACCTTAGAATATTAGAAGGAAGTTACTTTTTTCTAATATTAAATAAAATAGTTTGTCTTTAGGTGGGACTTAAATAAAATAAAAAAATTAAAAATATTAAAAAAAAATGGTTTGAATTTTAATTACAAAAAATGTTATCTAAATTTTCAATTTGAGTTCGCTCTCCAATTTTCATGGATGATACTATAGACTTACAGGATGATATTTTATGGCATTTTATAAATCCTGTTTTAAAAATCGCAGACGCAGTAATACCCTTTCGTTGCCAACTGGCATCATATCCAAATGGTGTGGTTCAATGAGTGTGTTGAGAACAGTATTGGGAACTTACACGATATTCAAAATTTCGAAAAACGACGCTTAATTCTCAAGTCGTTCGCGTTAGGTCAGCTACAGATGCTTTCGAGGGTTTAGCTTTTGTAAATAAAGTCGGAAAATATGATAATTAAGTGATCTAGGGCAATGGTAGGGAATTATCCAGTCACTGCTCTGCGTATGTACGTGCGTAGGGGAAAGGGAGGGGGTGGTCATGTTACCTTCTGTATATTTATTTTGGCTGTGGAGTCTTAATAGTATAGTGTATAAATCAAAGTTATTCGCAGTGAAGAAAGTCATTTTGTTCATCATTTTTGTTTTATTACCGAATAATCTTAAGGTAAATTGGCGAATTAAAATATTAAAATATATATTTTTCACTAACTCAAATATTAACCTCTATACTAGAAAACGTTTTCACTATCAATGTTCAAAAAATTTAAAATACTTAAAATGGTGAACCAAAGAATATATATATATATATTATATTCTTAAAAAATAAATAGAGTAAAAATTTAATTTATAGGTGAATATTTTCAATAAATTATACGTGAACTCATCAGATTTTGGGTGATAATTATCGTAGTACTTTTCCAATCGTAATTATAATGAAATTAACAATGAATGCTTTTAAAATAGTAGTTAATGTACTATAATGTATATTTTATACATAAATTCTAACGAATACTATCGTGTGCTTACTAATTTTCTGTTGCTTGTATATTTGTGTCTAAAAATTTTCTATAGAAAGTTACTTAAAAAAATGGTACAGTAATATTAATCTAACGGATGTAGAACTAATAAAATTCCTAGTTGAAATTATGTTCCACAAAGGTAAGATAATTTGAGTAATCGTCCATTTGTTAATTCTTATTTAAATTTTATTCTTAAAAACTTACAAAATAAATCTAATAATAGAAGTTAGAATTACTCTTACTTTATTGAAAGACATAAAATTTTTAAACTTTCTTTCGTGCAGGTGACCACAACTGTCGAGGTTCTTTGCCCAATTTATCTCCATCACGAGGCTTGAGATGTCCTCGAAATCAACCCGTTTTCTTGTGGGAGATTTTGCAGAAAAGTCTGGCTGCTCGTAAGCATAAAGTTTCGACATGGACGAAGACCCATCAACTCCCTTGGTCTCCACCTCACGCGTCAGCTGGGCTGCCATGGCCTCACACTGATACGAGGTCGCCAGTTACCTCTTTTACCCACCTAAGGCATCCCCACAATAAGATGAATTATTCTAATTTTTCCACTCAGAACTTCTCTCTCATTCCACAAAGTGGACACCGTCGTAAAGGACAATTCATGCCGCATCCAACTTCTTTAGGAGCCATCTCTGCTCTGCCTCCTGGGCTTAATATATCCCTAAAGGAACACCCTACCTTTATTCATTTTGGAGGTCCACTCTTTAACAGCACCCCAAATAGTTTCAACCATCCTCCGTTGAGCTCCGTTAAAACACCACCACCTATTAATAATATCCCAAAGAACTACTCTGGTCAGCAAACCTATGGCAATGTTTCTCTGTTATCAGAAGAAGGTCCTCAACTTGTCAGAACTGAAACAATACCAAACTCAAGACCTCCTTTACAGATGTTAGACCATCCAACTCGCCATCACCATAATGGAAGTAGACAGCAGAGAACAAAATTACGAACCAAAAAAACGGATAAATGGCCTCTGAGACTACCGTCTGCGCATTCTAATTCAGTTCCTCGTCAGAGTTATACATACCCAACATCTATAACTCCGACACCCAATGAGTCTTCGCAAAATCAGTTATAATCAGTGGAATTCTTCATGGTTAATGAATAATGCATATTCTTGAATTTAGATTTCAAGCACTCAAGTAGATTGTTTGGACACTAAAAATAAAATAGTTTCTAATGAAAGTAATGCTTATCAAATTCATTTCATTTTTGCATGAAAGCCCTTAAAAAGGAGAGCATAGATGTTCAAGATATGAAACCCCCGAAAGGGTTTTTTTCATCACAGACACGTGATTAGTTTCCTAAACTATATTAAACAAAGAGGCTTTTAGAATAAAGTAGAATATAGATTTAATCAAATGAAAATGTTCAGCTTATAGTTGGCACACTTGTCAAATACTCATTGTATAGTAATTCAGATGTTGATAGTAGTTTGTACACTATATTGAAAGATATATGTCTTAATGTTTATTTTTTTATTATTTATTTAACAGTAAAATTACAGAGAGCTGTTTAATTTTGTTTTCTTTTAGCGAGAGCAGTGGAAGTTCATTCTGAAGAGGGACCATGAAAGTGTAGGCGTAGACATTTACATAATTTTGTGCTTGATTATATTCGTAAATGATACAGACATGCTCATATAATCGTGCTAGTGTTCGGACCGGAAAGTTTGAGTTGCAAATGATTGCAAGAACCGTGCTAAAGTGTATAGTGTAAGCAAACCAAAGAATTTAGTAGTCATAGATGTAAGCAAGTTTGTACTCTAACTGATTGTTGCTCAGCCAGCAAAAGGCTGCGTTCGAGTTAGCCGTAACCAAACCACTAATCCTGTTGGAAGTAGAGCTAAATTTAAAGCCTAATTAAATGTATGACATCTTTAGGGGAATAGAAACCTACATATTTTGTACTGTACTTATTTGAACTTTAAATCATTGTATTTATATAGTTAAATACACTCTTAAATTCATTATGTTAAAATCTTTTGCAAAAACTTTTAAAATTACTTTTAAACAAATGGTCGGCCATGCGTTTAAATTTAGAACTAAAATTAGCTTCTACTTTTCATTATGTAGAGTCAGTGGAACTGACAATCCGAAAGACAGTTCTGAGCTTGGCTTCCTTGTAAATAATAGTAACAGAATTAACCAATGCAGGAACAATTATAGTATGCAATATATATATATATATGTGTTACTTCACACGTAGATGGAGTAGTGACAAAAATGAGAATATGATTTTAAAATTGAACATACACTTAAAAATGATTAACTTTGATAATAAAACTGCATTCAGTTTTTAACAGTAAAAAGTTTCCGTCACATTTTAAAACATTTCCTTCGTAACGATAATAATTTTTAGTGATTTAAAAAAGTAGTTTCATTAAATTTTGTAAGAAAATTTCCAAAATCCTACAGTATTTAACTCGAAGAAAAACGTTACCCTTTTCGCAGCCGTTTTCTGTAATGCGTAAAAAATTATCCTCTATTATACAGTACACTTAATTGCATTTATCCGCTCCAAAATATGTTTCGTCTTTATCACAATTTTTTTTATTTGAAAATAACGCCTAAATTGACTTTCAAATTTAATATTTGTTTAATAACTTGTAAATAAATAAATTAATTAATACCTATTATTAGCCACTTCATTTCTTAACAAAATATGGTTTGATAATAATTTCAGTAAAATGGCTATCATAGTAATAATAATAATAATAATAATAATTGAAAATTTTAATAATCTTTAAATTAACTTTTAAACGTAAATGAAAAAAAAAATTGAAAATAAAATAAAAATGTGCCTTACACGATTCTATGCGAATACTTTTAAGATGAGAATTATACATTATTTATTAACTGAAATTATTAAATTGAATTCAACACTTTTTAAAATTAACGCATCAGACACACATTTGAATTTCTACATTAAAAAAAGTAATAAATAGATAATAAATAGTTTCATGATGGACTTTATCGAATGACTTTTTAGAATTAAATGAATTTGTATCCATTATAATGACGTTCAAACGTCAGCATTTTTCATTTTGATCTAGAGTAACTCTAAAGAAGATTTGAAGTAAAGAAATACTGTACCAATCCCATTTCATTTGTGGTCTTTTAAGCTCGACATTTCCCTATCTATTTGTTCAATCGAATATATATATATATATATAATACTCTTCCTCCATGTAATTAATACACAAGAAAATATGAAGCGTCATAAAGTTTTACATTATTTTAAGAATTTGTTGCATGTAAGAAGTTGTAAGCAGCAGGTTAGTACAAAAAAAAAGGGAGTTTTTACTTGCAGTGAAGATAATACAGTATATATATATATATATATATATATATATATATATATTTAATTTTGTAGATAAGATCTTTTAATGTGAGGAGTTTAATTAGAATTAAAAGTCGACGAACTGTGCTCAATCTGCTGTTGGGGCTTGTTCCCTTATTATTATTATTATTATTATTATTATTATTATTTGCATGAACCAACCAATCAGGAGAATGCTTTGGGGTTGTAATAAAGCTAACATAACTTCAGTAATCGTTTAACTGCATCGACGCCAAAAGAAGTTTACCTTTTCAAACTTTTAAGCGAGGTTTTCAAAATTCTACATACACTATATTAATTTTTACGCGTAAACTCAGAGCTACTCTTAAACCATTCCAAAAGCGTAACCAAACGAAATCCTAAAACACAAACTTATATAAATCATAACTTTTTTTTTGTTTTTTTTAAGCATTTTGATTTATTTCAAATTATAATTCTAAAATATTTATATGTATTTGAAAGTTTACCCTACTCAAGCATTACGTGAAGCATTTATTTTGAATAATTTATATGTGTACAACTGTTCATATATATATATAATATATATATATATGCACTAAAAATCACAAAATAACACGTGACCTTATAATAAGCAAACAACCACAGGGAAAAGGAAACACAAAGTCCGAGCGCTTTCGTGATATATTCACATTATCAAGGAGGAACAGAAAATAGCTATTTTCTGTTCCTCCTTGATAATGTGAATATATCACGAAAGTGCTCGGACTTTGTGTTTCCTTTTCCCTGTGGTTGTTTGCTTATATATATAATATATAGATATATATAATAATATATATATATATATATATATATATATATTATTATCTAATGTTTCACATACTTTGTCTGCATTTGAGCACGAGTAGTAAAGGATTCCAGAGCTTAAAGTAAAATAAAACTATATTTCTCCTTGCTTTATTTACATTATTTTATTGTCTCCTAAAATTGTAGGAAAAAAAAAATGATGGTAATGGAAACCAATTATTTTCGAAGCTGTCGGAGAACGTGGTTTATGTTTTATGATATCGTAAGTCGATACACGCAGGGAAACTGTCTGTGAATTGGTAAATTTGTGGCCCCAGAAAGGCCGCTGGAAACTCCAATGCTAAAGATGTTAATTAACCTAACATACGCTTCTTAATATATATAGGTTATTTTACCTTGTGCATTTTAGATTATCATTTATTAGGTATTGTAAATATTACTTAGTTTTAATGTACACTGATACTTCGTTGGTTAGAAGTGGTAGTCGTAAAGATTAAAGAAAAAGTTAGGATTTGTTCTATATAATTATAACTAATTGCCAAATTAGGTTCGGAGAAACCGAATCAGTTTTCTCAAAATAACTTTATTTGAATATTATAAATGGGTTAATGAATTACGTATCTTTATTTGACTTTCTTTTCTTTCATTCATCACTTACGATATTTACGTTGTAATTTCCCGTAGCTAAAAGGACCTAATTTTGTGATGTTGAGTAAATTATAAAGAGGGGATTTTTTTTTTTTTATTCCACCGTACCACTGTATAATTCTTTATTATTTTTATTATTATTATTATTGTTATTATTATTATTTTCGAGATTCTAAATTCCATTTGCATAGAGCACCTACCTCATTTTAAAAGCAACCAACTTTCTTTTATCACGTCAGCGATCATTCATCCCCTTTTGACCAATTTAGATTAAGTCTGAAATATCATTTACAGTTCTTAATAATAACTCGTAAAAATCTTCACTGAATCTTTCGGGCTAGAACTTTAAAACCTAAAACTCGCCTAACTGATTTGAACATTTTAAAATTGTTACACGCCGCAATGGAATCCAATTATCTGTATTTTTTTAACCTGACCTAAAGAGGCAAGTGGTTGATTTCGGGGAGTGTGTGTGAAAATTTAGAAAAAAATCAAGAAAACTCAATACTAAAATGAAATATTTAAAGAATAACGAACATTTGTCTTAATATTTGAAATTTTAAAATACATTTCACTCGTGTGAACTTGTTATTATAGATAAGTTTTGTATTTATTTACTGCCTTTGAACTTCACATATTTTTATTTTTCTTAAAGCAGTTTTACCGTTTCAACTTCAAAGACAACTTCAGAATAATTTTTTTTTTTGTTGTTATGTTATTTTGTTGTATTATTTTGGAATTTCTGTTAAAATTACGGAAATTCTCGAATAAAAAGATTTCTTTGTTTATATTCTAAAATGTAACTCTTTTTAGTAACTAAAAAAGTACGACCTAAACTAACAATTAAATTTAATTAAGATATTTTATTTTTTGAAGCAATCGCAAATTATGTCCGTAAGTATTTTCAACTATTGTGAATATGATTATTTATACATAAAATTATCCCTTTTTATTTCTGAGTGTATATGAGTGTTGTATGCTGTAGTGGTATATCTGAAGCATCATTTCAATTTGACACGGCTGACGACAAAGGAGAAAGAAGCAGTCGCTAATTCATATGAAATGTAAATATATATAACATTGTAAATTTGTTAAGTACACGAACAGAAGGTTTAACAAATATATCATCAAAATGGTTGTTTAAAATAGCTTGACTCACAATTGTAATTAAGTGCTCCAAAATATACTCGAGTCAGGTTTTCGTTGTATTAATTTGCCTTTCTTATCTTTTATTAACAGCTTTAAAGTAAACTCGTGAATTTTTACTTCCAAACGATATTCTGAGTTGACCCTGGGCAGTGGGCACCCTCCCATCGATTAGAGGTGACTCGAAATGTAAAGGTCCCGCCGCCTTTTTGGGTTGAGCTGGACCGCCTGGACCCGCTGCTCCGCTAATGCTCGGGTTCATTGCCACTCTTTTTGTGCGGTGAAACGGTCTATTTTTTAGTTGTTTAGTCAACATCTGCTTCCCCTTTTATTTTCATCCGTTCACATCAGTTGTCCCTCAACTATATCTTAAACCAGTTTCATCTACAGTGAGATGTGGTATATACAATAGTTATTTTTTCAGTCCTACATACATTTTCGGGAAAAAAATCGCCGAGAAACAAAACTGTCCGAAAAAAAAAATTATTAATTGATAATATTGTTTTACTTTAGGTGCTGTTTTGTAGGGGTTGGGGGGAATGTAATAAAATTTAAAAGCAAAATCCAGTTACTACCAATTAGCAATTTTTTAAGCTTTTCAGAATATTTCTGGCAATTTATTTTTTTCGAAACAACGCATATAATAAATTTATTCGGGGTAAAGATGTGATATATTTTACTCGAGTGCCGATAACACGAGGTAAGTAGTTCTCAATACAACATGGTTAGGCGTTTTTGTAATTATTTCCTTCCTATACATAAAATCCAAATAAATCTACACGTTTTGAATACCGAATCAAATGGCAAAAATAGAAATAAAAACATGTTAAGCATCCTAATTCCAAGATTCTTCCAGAGAGAGGTTCTATTCTCGCGGAAAGTCTAAATTCTACTTCATCAAAAGTTTAACATAAGTCATCATCCGTTCTATATTGCTTATTATGTAATACAATTATACTTTTGTTTGTTTCTCTTTTATAGGTATTATTTATTTATTATCATTTTCAAACAAAGGCGTGTCAGCTTAACCACCTCAATGGCAGTTCAGTACTTTTCTATCGTGTGTGTAGAGATGGTAACTATGGCAACGAAACTTCGTTTGGACTGTTTCAAGGAGAAAATTTGAAAAAAAAAAATATGCTCAAAAGCGGAAGCGAGTGGCCAGTACTAAGGGTCTGACCAATAATAAATCCTGTTTTCACATCTTTTAACCTATTCTAATATTTTAGTTTGAGACTGGATATATATATATATATACACACACACATATATATATATATATATAATATTTAGGAGAAATCCAATGACAAGGAGAAATGTAAATGCCATGAAAAGTCTTCTTTAATGCGCAACGTTTCGAGCAATACGCTCATCTTCAGGCTGTTTAATAACAATGTGAAATTAAAATCAATATTGAATGAAAAACAAAACAGAAAATTTCTATAACCTATTCGTAAAGACAAATTTTAAAAGACTGAGAAAAGAGGGTTAAATTCTAAGTTATACAGATTTACATATAAAAATTAAGAAGTTATTTTTAAATACATGTAGTAAATGTGAAATTAATACACTGGAAAAATTACCAATAGTACACTGGAACAATGGAACTATCTACCTTACACTGCAGTATCCGAGGCTGACTAATTTGAGCAGAGACAAAGAACGGGAAACACGAGAGATGGCGAGGGCGATTGGGGAAGGAGGGATTATAAGGAATTGGGGAAGGAGGAGGGATCATAGCAAATTGAGAGGGACGGCCGATGAGTCAACATTCAGACTAGGGGACAATGCTTTAATGAACAGCGATTCTAAAATTCTTAGTGAGTTGGGACAAGTATTACAACCAAGAATTTTAAAATTGTCTAAAGTGACATCAATTTTACATTTAATGCTGTGTTCACGAATACTCGAGGCTTCTTTAGTTTTTAAAATTTTACCTGTTCGGCCACTTATTCCCATATGCGAATAAAATCTAGCCCTGAGAGAGCGAACAGTGCTGCCGATGTAATTCCCAAGGAGACACCTGGGGCAGGTAAATAAATATACAACACCGCTACGCAACGAGTCAGGGGTTCGATCCTTCGCTGAGAAAAAGCTACCTAAAGACGTTTTATTAATAAATATGATGCGGAAATCAGTATGATAAAAAAATTTCCTTAACAATTTTGTAAATTTAAGCTTAAATTCCTTATTCAAAGGACCCATTTCAGGTACCAAGAAATATTTTATATCCTTCGGCACTGTAATACATGGAAGTTGAGGGCTATAAACATTATTTAAGAAGGATCTAATTAGTTTGTCTACATATTGAACAGGAAAACTATTATTAGTAAAGTATGATCTTAGATTATTAAATTCATCATTAAGTAAGGTAAAATTAGAGGTCAAATTATATCCTCTGAACAGGAGAGTTTTAATACAAGACATCTTATAGTTGAAATCAGTAAAACTAAAAAAATTCATGCCCAAATCATACTGATTTCCGCATCATATTTATTAATAAAACGTCTTTAGGTAGCTTTTTCTCAGCGAAGGATCGAACCCCTGACTCGTTGCGTAGCGGTGTTGTATATTTATTTACCTGCCCCAGGTGTCTCCTTGGGAATTACATCGGCAGCACTGTTCGCTCTCTCAGGGCTAGATTTTATTCGCATATGGGAATAAGTGGCCGAACAGGTAAAATTTTAAAAACTAAAGAAGCCTCGAGTATTCGTGAACACAGCATTAAATGTAAAATTGATGTCACTTTAGACAATTTTAAAATTCTTGGTTGTAATACTTGTCCCAACTCACTAAGAATTTTAGAATCGCTGTTCATTAAAGCATTGTCCCCTAGTCTGAATGTTGACTCATCGGCCGTCCCTCTCAATTTGCTATGATCCCTCCTCCTTCCCCAATTCCTTATAATCCCTCCTTCCCCAATCGCCCTCGCCATCTCTCGTGTTTCCCGTTCTTTGTCTCTGCTCAAATTAGTCAGCCTCGGATACTGCAGTGTAAGGTAGATAGTTCCATTGTTCCAGTGTACTATTGGTAATTTTTCCAGTGTATTAATTTCACATTTACTACATGTATTTAAAAATAACTTCTTAATTTTTATATGTAAATCTGTATAACTTAGAATTTAACCCTCTTTTCTCAGTCTTTTAAAATTTGTCTTTACGAATAGGTTATAGAAATTTTCTGTTTTGTTTTTCATTCAATATTGATTTTAATTTCACATTGTTATTAAACAGCCTGAAGATGAGCGTATTGCTCGAAACGTTGCGCATTAAAGAAGACTTTTCATGGCATTTACATTTCTCCTTGTCATTGGATTTCTCCTAAATATTAAATTGAAGCTCTGTAGAAGCAACCCGCATGACTATATATATATATATATATATATATATGTCTTATATATATATATATATATATATATATATATATATATAAAGGGTGTCAGGAAATGATTGCCCCCCCCCCCCCCCCTGTACAGAAGAAACTGAAAGGAATAGAAAAAAACAGACAAAACCACGCGAAAGAGCGTTTAATTTTGAAAAAAAACACTTGTTTTAATATCGGGTGTTGCCCCCATTTGCAGCTCTGACGGCCATTAATCGACGGAGGTATGATCCCAGAAGTGTCTCAAAGAGATCGGTATCATGACTCATTTCTTCAAGGACTTCGTTGATCTTTGCAGTCATAATTTCTGTTGAATACCGATTCTGAATGGGTTGTTCCAGCATTAAGGACTCCACCCGATCCTTCATGATGGATCCGACATGTTCACAGACATTAAGATCGGGAGAATTGCCAGGCCATTCATTATTTCCGAAAAAATCAATGTTATTGTCCTTAAGCAGTTGTTGAGTCGCAAGTGCTTTCATACAGGGGGCTTTGTCGTGAAGAAAGGTTGCCTGTTCAACATCCAAAACATACTCGGGGTCTTTCAAAAACGGAATTACATGTTGGGCTAAAATTACATTTCGAAAATAAGGCCCATCCCAACTGGTTCCTCTTGGTTTGATAACCCAGATGAGCTTCCGAATAGAGAACATAATGAAAACACCCACACATGCTGGATTTTTTACTATTTCTCGATACTTCTGGTCGTCTGGGACTTCATCAGGAGTTGTTGCCCAAACCCGATCATTCTGAAAATTTGGTTTTCTGGAGACATAAACGAAGAATTCATCGCTGACAAACAAGTGAAGGAAATCGTCTTCCGTCCATTCCTCAAGATAATCACAAAACCATAGCCGATCTTCAATATTAAGATCACTCTTCCGTGGCCTAGCTATTTCATGCCAAGCACTCAAGCCTTGGCGAACTCGAAATTGATACACAAGTTGCCGATTGACTATCTTACCACGACGGATAAGTATCTCTTTCGCTACCTCAGAGCAGCTCTTCTTTCGGCGCCGTGATGCAGCAAGCACAATGTCTTTCGATTCTTGAGATAATTTCTCCGGTCTTCCTCCTCGAAATTCTGTTTCACAATCTTCAGGATTCTTATTCCAATTCCTTTTGACAAAGTCTTCTGATCTTTTTAATCTCTCAGCCACCCAGTGTCGAGTTATGAAAGTTGCACCAGCTTCCTTTGCTTCACGAAATGTGACAGCTCGAATGCGGTCAAGAACTCGCTTTTTCTCTGAATCGTTCAAAATAGATGATGCCATGGTTTCTGTGGGGTAAAAAATGGTAAGAATTAAAATCACAGGAATAGAATATAATGGTTTTTATTCAGATTTTAACGCTCTTTCAAGTGGTCTCGCCGGTTTTTATCTATCTCTTCTAGTTTTTGCTCTACAGGGGGAGCAATCATTTCCTGACACCCCGTATATATATATTCTTTAAATGCAATAACCGCAATTAAATAAGTTGGAGAGGCAAAAGACATTAAAGTGGGAAAAGAATGAAAGAGATGAAGGGAGCAAAGCCAAACTGTGTAAATATTGGTTTCGCTTGAACGAATCTTTTTTTTTTTCCAGATGGTGTGGTCGGTAGAAACCTGACCATTGTGGGTTCGAGTCCCACTAGCTCATAGTTTCCCACTAAAATAGTGTACGTACAGTACATATCATGAAGAACATTACTTCCCATGATCTCTTGATCTGACGCCACTTGAAATCGGGTGGTGTCGTGCAGATCTGGAGATCGTTGTGTTCATGTTAGAGGAAAATGCCCAGTGTCTGATATCACTGTCCATAGCAACAGGTTCCAAATAGTCCCCAAGTTGTGTACACAAAATATTACTGCTCTACATTCGATATAAAGGTGTGATCACAATAACAGACTTCATAAAAGTAAAAAAAAAATTATATATATACAGGGTGGGCCGAAAGTCTGGATCCATAGGAAAATATTTATTTTAATACATAAATTACAACAAATGGTAAATACTTAAAATGAATATCAACTTTAACTCGTAAATGCGTATCCATGATACTGTACAGTGGTTCGTACTCCAGTATAAACAACAAATTATAACAAATGCTCAAATTGGCGGCCTCTGACATCGAGACACTTGGGGATGGAATTTATGATTTTTAATAATTCTTCGAATTGACGTTCTCGAGATGCGTGTTTCATTTGATAATCTTCTTGTTGACTTTACTGGACTATTCGTTAAAGTTTCACATACCATTGCAGAGGTATTTTCATCAGTTGCAGTTTTTGGACGACCAGAACGCCGTCGATCATGTACACTTCCTGTTTCTTTGAAACGTTTAAACAACTTGCCAACAGTCGCATGTGTTACTGGATGCTTATCAGGATGATTTCTATTGAATTCGGTAGCAACTTCTCTGTGTGTAGCGCCCTGTCTTGCGTACATGAGCACAAGTTCTACCCGGTCTTCTGTTGTTAGATTCGAAGCCATTTCTGGGGTGAAATAAAAAAAGTATTTGAGTATTTATACTGGAGTACGAACTACTGTACAGTATCACGGATACGCATTTACGAGTTAAAGTTGATATTCATTTTAAGTATTTACCATTTGTTGTAATTTATGTATTAAAATAAATATTTTCCTATGGATCCAGACTTTCGGCCCACCCTGTATATATATATAGGGTGAGTCACGACAAAATGTCATAACTTCGGGAGCTTATAGCTAAGGTCATTCCCAGTCAAAATCTTCATATGAACATAGGTCTGATTTTTAACGGTTATCGAGCTATGGATATTTGAATTTCAAGCATGCGCATACGTGACCTTGAACTGAATTGACAGTTACTTACCGAACCGAACTAACTACGCAGTAGAGTGTTGTGTTTCACAACGTGCATTTGATGTTTTGTGCGATCAGTATGCCTTTTACGTTTTCAAATGCCGAACATGCCGATATGGTGTATATTTATGGATTTGGCGATGGAAATACTACTGCTGCTGTCGCTGAATACCAGCGACGTTTTCCAAATCGAAGAATTCTGGATCAACGAGTGCTTAGCAACGTTTTCTGGAGATTGCGAAAGAGCGGTTCATTCCTTAGCGTTACTGTTTTATCTGAGCGTCCGGTACAACAAGATGGGGCTGAACAAGAAAACATTATTCAAATGGTAAAGTGGAGTCCTCATGTTAGTACGCGAAGGATTTCCACACGTCTTAGAGTTCCTCAAACGAAAGTATGTAGAACTTTACACGAAGAAGGCATGTATCCATACCACGTACAGCGTGTTCAGCACCTCCAACCTGGGGATCGTGCCTAACGGCTGGAATTTTGTAATTGGCTCAATGCCGATCGACAATTGCATCGATACGTCTTGTTCTATGATGAGGCTCAATTTACCCGCGACGGTGTCAACAACACTCTCAATTCACATAATTTATGTAGTCAGAAATTAATCCACATGCCATTGTGGGAAGTAATTTTCAACATCGGTTCAGTGTCAATGTGTGGTGTAGTATTCTCTACGGTCAACTGATTGGTCCGTTTATCTTCGAAGGTGGTCTTACAGGTGACATTTATCTACGATTTCTGCAAGACGAACTGCCGCCACTGTTAGAAGATGTACCTTTGGTAACACGATTACGTATGTACTTCCAACAAGACGGAGCTCCTCCCTATTTTACCCGTGCAGTGAGAACGCATCTCGATGATCGCTTTCATGGTCGATGGATCGGTCGTGGTAGTGCACAAAATTGGCCACCCAGGTCTTCGGACCTAACCCCTCTAGATTTTTATCTATGGGGGCGCATGATAGAGCTGGTGTACCAGAGAAAAGTGGAAACACGAGATGCATTGCTCTGTCGCATTTTGGATGCTGCACTACTGCAGCCTTCATAAAGGACAATCGTAATGAACTAATGCGAGCTACACGCGCGATTCACAGACGAGCCGCGATGTGTAATGAGGCCGAGGGTAGTCATTTTGAACAGTTATTGTAAATTTATGAATAAAAACTTTAGCAGCTATTTGTTCGCTTAGTCTTATTTTTAAACATCCATAACCGTTAAGAATCGGACCTATGTTCATGTGAAGTTTTTGACTGGGAATGATCTCAGCTATAAGCTCCCGAAGTTATGACATTTCGTCGTGACTCACCATATATATATATATATATATATATATATATATATATATATATATATATATATATATATATATTTTTTTTTCCTTTCTTTAATTTACCGCCGATTCGTACCTATAGAGAACGATACATATCTCGGCGAGGCAGTGGGTGGGTGGTGCTACTGAGTTGGGGGTGGTAGACCAGGGGCGTGAGTAAGGGTCAGTTGCTAGATAGTGGGTAGGAGGGGTATGGTCTCAGACGCGATAGAGCAGATGGGAGTGAGTGAGGAAGAGGAAAATCGCTTCTGTTGAAAAGTGGGGGCCTTGCCTTCGGCGAGTATGGAGCGTAGACGGTCGGGTATGGGATTTTCGGCCAAGAAAGGGAAACACCTGCGACGAAGAGCGGACAGGTTTGGGCATTCCACCAGGAGGTGTATGACAGTGATAGGGGCATGGCAGGTAGGGCAGAGCGGGGCTGGCGATTTCGCCATAAGGTGTCCGTGGGTGATGCGGGTGTGGCCTAGACGGAGACGGGCTAGAATTACTTCTTTACGGCGGGACCGGTGGAATGAGGAGGCCCAGTATCCTATTTATGGTTTGATCCTGTAGAGTTTATGTTGTGTGGCCTGGTCCCATTCCCGTTGCCATATGGAGCGGAAGTGGGAGCGGAGAGTCGGGAAGAAGTCGGAGAAGGGGAGAGGGTCGGGAGGAGGCCGGCAGTGAGCAGGCCGTCTTTGCCGTGCGGTCCGGCTCCTCGTTATCCTGGATGCCGACATGAGCCGGGAACCAGCAGAAGGCGACTGTCTTGTGTCGGAAGGCCGTTAAAAAGTGGAAGGTTTGCTGGATGGTACAGACGAGCGGGCGAGGAGGGTTAAATCTTTCTAGGGAGAGAAGTGCGCTTTGGGAATCTGAATAAATGACGAAGGAGCTGGTAGAGTGGGTGCGCACAATGTCGAGGGCCTCCGTAATCGCGAAAAGTTCCGCCGAGAAAACGGAGGTCTGGCAGGGCAGGCTGACGCCTCGGGAAAACGGCTGGGACAGAATCACCGCTGAGGAGGCAGCCCCAGGAGGCAGCACCAGCCGCCGAGCGGGAACCATCTGTATAAATGGCGACTGCGTCCGGGTGCTGGGTTGTGTGTTCACGGAAGAGTGACCTGTATACCGTGGCGCTCGTGGTATTCTCCGGTAGGACACACAGGTCCCTGCAGAACTTGATAGGGGTGAGGAGCCAGGGGGGATAGATGCTGTATGAAATGGGGATAAGTGAGGGGGCAGGCATGTTGAAAAGGTCAAGGAAAGAGCGGACCACTTCAGTGAAGTGCCAGCTCCGTCCCTGGGGTAGTAGTTCAGAAACCGCCGTGCCCAGAAGCGAATAAGGTAGCCTCTGTGCACGGAGGTATATATATATATATAGGGTGGGGCACGGGAATCAAGTGTTTTTTGAATAGCTAGTAATCGGCCATTAGGAATGGGAGGGGCGTGCGGTAGGTAGCATTCCATTCCTGGGTTCATAGCATTTAACTTTAACTAACACTCACCTTTATCTTTCAGGTGCCATCATGGAGCAGTGGACGTTAGAACACCGCATGTTCGCGTATGATCATTTTGTTAGGAGTGGCGAGTCAGTGACAGCAGTTCAGCGTGCGTTTCGCTGCAGATTCAACATTCATCGAAATGACTCTGTTCCCGCTCGTGACACAATCTTACGTTGGGTTAACAATCTTCGAACAGGAGGCTCAATAATGAAAACAAAACCGAAGGGGCCGCAACGCACTGTGCGTACTCCAGAGAACGTTGAAAGGGTCAGACAAGCGATGTTGCAAAGCCCAGGCCGCTCTGCTCGGAGACATTCAGCTGCACTCGGAATCAGCAATCGTACTGTTAGACGGATTTTGCATGAAGAATTACATTTTCACCCATACAAGTTAGCGATGGTGCAGGAATTGAATGTAAACGATTGCCCCCAACGACTGAATTTTGCACAGGAAATGCTTGCACTTTATGAGCAGAATGAAAACATGATGGTGGTAATGAGTGATGAAGCCCATTTCCACCTTAATGGGGCCGTCAACAATCAAAACTGTCGGTATTGGGCTGCTGAAAATCCGCGACAACTCCATGAAAAACCGCTGCATAGCCCTAAGGTTACAGTTTGGTGCGCGGTGGGAAAGTTTGGCGTCATCGGTCCCTATTTCTTCGAACAAAATGGGGTTACCGTTACCATAACATCTGGGCGTTACATTGAGATGGTGAACACCTTTTTCATCCCTGAGTTACGAAGAAGGCGTATTGCTCGTCGACATTTGTGGTTTCAGCAAGATGGGGCCACGCCACACACCGCCAGAGCGTCAATGGCTGTTCTTCGCCCCCTGTTTCCCAACCATCTCATTTCGAGATTTGGTGACATTGCATGGCCCCCTCGGTCCCCTGACTTGTCCACATGTGACTTCTTTCTATGGGGGTACCTCAAGTCACGTGTCTACGAGGACAAGCCCCGTACATTAGATGCATTGAAGGAAGCGATCCGTCAACAAATCATCCAAATCAACAGAGACCTGCTGGGAAGAGTGGAGGCCAATTTTCGTAAACGCCTTCAACAATGCGTCGACGGCCAAGGACATCATATGCCAGATATAATTTTCGGTACATGATTATTATGACATGAAATGCTATGTTCTTACGAATGTTGTTCTACCAATATATTTTCTTTACAAAAATAAATATCATTTTCCTGATTATTCCAAAAACACTTGGTTCCCGTGCCCCACCCTGTATATACATATATATATATATATATATATATATATATATATATATATATATATATATATATATAAAATATCATTTCCCAAGATCTCGGGTGAGAAGGCAGAAAACAACATGGATTTAAAGCACAGAAGTTAGTGAAAAGGAGAAAAGGCAGAAAGTAAAGCTTATACATTGGTTCACACAGGCGTAAATTCCACACTTGCGGCGCTTCATTCGCCATGCATGGTGGCTCTTCCAGGCTTTGTCAGAAATAAAAGAGACAGAGTCGCGAACTTATATACTTCTGACAAACCTCCATTCCAACCGATTTGCAGTCACTTCTCGCGCATCACCCAGATCAAGTCCACGCTTACTCACGCATTCACTCACCATGTTCATCCATCATCTTCTCGGCCTTCCTCTTCTCCTTCTACCTTCCCAAACACTCTTATACACACTTTTTCATAACTCTGTCATCTTCCATTCTTTCAACATGTCCAAACCACCTTAACGCACTTTCCTCAACTGACTTCTAAACACCACATCTTTCCAGACTCTTGCAATTTCTTACCATATTAATCCGACGCACGGCACACATACTTTTCAGGTTATCCATCTGAACTGCTCTTATCCTTGACTTCTCCCTTTCATACACTGTCAATGTTTCACATCCGTACAAAAGTGTCGGTACTAACATACCTTCATGTAAACATCTCATAGCATCACGATCCAGCCTCCGCTTTCTCACAATCACTTTCAGTGCACCCACTACTTTTCTTCACTTTGATTCACTGTACTGTTAACTTCATCCGCACTAGTTCCTTTTTTGTTCAATACACATACCAGATGCGTAAAAGATTCTACCATATCTAGTATTTCACCATTCACCATCACATGACAGTCCGAATTTTCCTTTCTCTCCCCACATCTTACCCACACTAACTTTCAACATATATAATATATACACACATATATACAGGGTGTTTCAGGAGGAAAGGTCAATACTTCGGGAGGTGATAGTATCGGTCATTGTGAGAAAAAAAGTTCATATGAACATGTGTCTAATTCTGAATGGTTACGGAGATAGAGCTGTTTGAATCTGATGCGCGCGCAGCTCTTCCTCCCTCCGCGGTGGTCCCATTCAATGGCCATCAAGGTCTCCAGACCCCTCTCCATTAGATTATTGTTTGTGGGGGTGGATGAAAAGTCAAGTTTACAAAAGAAAGGTGGATACACGAGACGAATTGCTTGCGCGCATTTTGGATGCTGCTGCCCGCATAAAGGAACGTCAAGATCAACTCAGACGAACAACACGCGATCTGCGCACACGAGTTGCAAAGTGCATTGAGGTTGACGGTGGGATTTTCGAAAACGTATTGTAAACTGTAACAAATTTGTCATTTCTGTATCTGATACCATTCAAAATGCCAATGTTTAAACATTAAATGTTAGAAACAGTAATTGGTTTCTCTTTCTTGATTACCATTAACAATGCTTTTTATTTGTAGTTCAAACAGCTCTATCTCCGTAATCATTCAGAATTAGACACATGTTCATATAAACTTTTTTCTCAAGATGACCGATACTATCACCTCCCGAAGTATTGACCTTTCCTCCTGAAACACCCTGTATACACACAGGATGTTCAAAAGAGAAACGCAACCCAAGAAAATTTACCAACATACTACATAAAATAAAATTAATAAAAACTCATTCAAAATATAAACGAGACAGTCTTATCGACGACTCACGCGTAAACATACACCGCAAAGCAGACCGTTCACAAATTATCGAAGTAGGACTTACCGAGACAACTAGCAAGGCCATTCACAGAGGACCGCAGGGCAACGAAACTGGCAAAAACAAAGGAAAACCATGGCAGAAATGAATGCAGATAAGCTTAACTGAGACATCTCAAAGATTGCAAGGATATAAAAAAAAATTGACAGAAAAATAATGTCAGAATAGGAGAGCATTGGGGTGGATGCAATACTTATATTCATAAAAACCATAACGTAAAAATATTGGGTAAATCACGTGACTTATTCAGATTTTATCAGTTAATTATGAGTTAATTGTAAAAAAACAATTTGGTATTATAAGCAACCAAAATTGGTGTGGTGGTCGTTCAGCGCAACAGGGGAGAGATATTTTATTTAATAATGATGCGAATATTGTCATTCGATAGTCCTCTTAGTGTAATCTTCGGTTGACACAAATTCGTGTTGCGTTTCACTTATATTACAAGTTGATTTAAGTATCGACGCTATTATGATATATGATGATAATTTATCAAGCCTTAAACTATGTTCCTTAAATGCAAAGTCACTTAAGTATTAGCCAAATATACCAACTGTACAAATACCAAATAAACTAAGACCTCAGGGGCACTCCGGACCATGAAAACTTAACCAAATACGAAGTCCTCCTAAGAGCTAAGCTTCGGAGACCCCTCCACTTATTTTGGAGCTCAAAATCTGGAGACCCTCTTAGGGTGATGCAGCAATCTGGAGCCCCTGAACAGGTCTCAAGGAATACAGTCCAGGGAGCACCGTCCCACACTGCCTTTCCCGAAATCACTCTCGAGACTCGCCGAATCGCCTTCTTCGCTATTTCTGCTTAATCACTTGGGGGTTATTATGGGGAAGCAAGGGGTACTTCAGAGATGACGACGATGTCGTAACATGATGGCCTTTATAACAATTATTTTATAACATTAGTACTATACGGATCTTATCAGAAAACTACATCGGTAAAGTTCAGTGAATGTATACGTACGTGAATTCAAAACTTGTTGAAAAGTCTAAAGCCCTAACCTCAAATATAATGCTTCAATGGAGGCTATTTTCCTGTAATTTATGGGAAAAGCGTTAACATGAACCAAATGAAAGGCGGAACAAAAAAAGACAACTTTTTTTAAGTAAATGGGCCCATAGCCCAAGGCGAGTCGGCAGAGAACGACTCTAAGAACGACGCGTGTCAGACATTATAAAGCACTTTACTTTAGTTTTTATACAAGGAAAGGAAGTCGACAAAATCTACCTTGGAGGGGGAAGGGGCAAATGCCCAGTTGCCCTCACCCCGCGACAACTCCTTGGGTGGGCCAATGGGACTAAGTTATATATAACAGTTCTTTTAAAAGGGTTATATTTGCAAAAAAAAAAAAAAAAAAATTGTCCGATGAATCATTCCTTTTAAGCATCGTTATACGCTTCAAACTAAAATTCATGAGCAGTTTATCTTCTTCCTGAAGCTTTGATTTCACTTGTACTGTTTTCACTAACGTATATCCAATTTGGATGAACAGGAATTATAGTCAATATTCCTTTCTCAGTCTTCTGACACAGCAATAAGGTAATACAGCACGTTATGAATCTTCCAAAGAAAATGGGATACTCGAGTAGATAGAATCATATCGTGTAAGGATTGACGTTATACTGTAATTTGACGGTCCGTACTTCGATATCGTAAATGGACATACATAACACAATTTCCCAATCGGTGTTCCTGCTGTATGTTGACATTAAATGAATTTAATGTTTAAAAACCTTCGGAGTTTGGTCGTTATCTAACGAGGGAAGTTTAACTTTGTTACTCCGTTTTTATTACCGTATTGATCCTTAAAGAAAAAGGCCATCCAGACGGGTTCACCGACCAAGCACGTACATTATAATTACAGTACTTTAATAAAGCTTTCAGAATATGCAATAAATCGCCTCATCCCTACACTTACATTTAAGAAATCGGATGGAAATTTTTTTTTTATAATAAATTTACTAAACTGCAAAAACGGGTTTCCTTTAAATTTCCATGAAAAACTTGCACCGACTTAAAATAGTAAAACTTTTAGAATATTTTTTCAATTTCATACGCTGTACTTCAATCGTGAGCATATATTTGCCGAAGTAATCGTTGTCCACAGACGCGTAACAAATTTGCTTAAGTTGAGAAAATAGCTTATCTTCAATTTTCACAAAGATTCGCGCAATGACTAAGAATCTATCGGCAAAGATTTCTTTCAAAAGTTGAACTACGAAGAAAAAATTTGAACGATTTAAGTGCGGAACATCTTTTGAAGATAAGCAAATTGTTTCATTCCATCTCAACCTTTTATAAGTTTGTTCATTTAGTAAATATTTAATCCATTACAATCTCTTTATGTATTCATATTTTCACAATATAAGGTATTTTTAATGGACTAATTAGGTAAATTAAATGCAACTATTTATTATATACTCTACAAATACTCGTAGTGTGTATATATATATATCCCCGCAAGGGGGTTCTAAGCTCGTGCTCTTGAGTGCTCTTTGTGCTCGTTTGTACGTGCTTGTTCCTGGAGGTTTCACGTGCGCCCTCCCGGCCCTAGCACCCAAGGATGATGGGGCTCGACCCTGCAGTCCTTGGTCTTTTTCCACTTCGACTGTCCCCTCCACCCTTTCTTTTTCCTCTGTCTTTCCTCTCACTTTTTCTTTGTTTTTCCGCCGAGATATGCCCTTTTAAATAGAGGCGAATCGGTTCTTCCCGAACTTAAAAAAAAAAAAATTATATATATATATATATATATATATATATATATATACAGGGTGTCCCATAAGTTCGATTTCATACGAAAATTTATTTAAAATTAAATTTACAAAAGTAATACACGAGGACTAAAACAAATATTTCAAATTGCCGTCTTGTTTTGAGACCTTTTTTTTTGTTGCAGGTAGAACAACACGCAATGGCTAATATGGAAGCGAGTACATTCCTCAGGAAAAGGCGGAAATTGTTCTTTTGAGTGCTTCCAGATTTAGCCAAAGACGGACAGCTGAAGAATTTCACTGTCGTCATCCCAATAAACCATGACCTGGTTAGCGTTCTGTTGGTCGAATGCTTTCAATTTGAACGTTTGTTTTCGTTCTAATGTATTACAATATTTTTGTAAATTTAATTTAAAATAAATTTTCCCGAGACCGGACTTATGGGACACACTGTATATATAAAATGTACGCGTGTGTGCATTTCTTGTCTTCCTTACGGGATCGTGAGTCTTTAGGATATAAACACGATCGCGACACGAACGTGCGTTATCGCAACATAAATGATTTCATCATGGAGACTAAAAAAAAAAAGGATATAATTAAGGTTAGGTTACGTTACGTTATGTTAGGTTAGGTTAGGCTTGGTTAAATTTATTAGATTTTTAGACTTGGTAAAAATCGCGGTTTTGTAGGGTAGCGTACGCGCGTTTTTTTACTGGTAAATATTTTCAAAATTGAATATAATTTCCGCGATGTATTTTCATTACGATGAAGTTTCAACTGTACGTATTATGGTGCGTACAGAAATCTTGTTCCATAAATGTTTTAATGAAGTAGTACATCGATTTTCATTTAAAAGAATAACCAGTAAAATTACTAACTTAAAAAATAGTGCGCAGTTTTAGCTCTCAATTTTTCCTAAAATGACAGAACTTCAGAACAATATCCCGAGGAAAACCAGCAATAATTTTACGATCCTGTATTGAGGTACTAGGAATCAAAGAACGTCAGTTCATTAATAAATTTATATAACTTATCAAACAATCAAAAAATTGGTAATTTTAATCCACATTTCGAGAAAAAAATCCAATGAAGTCTCGTGAAAGTTGGATGTTCAAGGTAGTACTGGACGAATTAAATATGTATTACTAAGAATCCTCATTTAATGACTTCTCTACATTCTCAAAAACTTAAACTAATTAGCATCAACCTTTCTCCGAGCTTTTTCAATTCTCAGAATAGTTCGAAATGTTGAACAAAAAGTATTGGCAAGTTGGCAGCACCACTACATTTAATACACCAGCAAAACAAACATGACTTCTACATAAATCAAAAGATTACTCGTTTTATAGAATTTTACTTGTGCTATAATATTTCTAGACTAATTGATTGATTGACTGATTGAAAGTAATACCTCTGGCGTCGCAACTCGAGGTCAATGACGCCGAATACCGTGTTAATTAAGGTTAAAAGTTAATATTTCTAAAGGTGAAGCAAAATATTTCAAAACAACTAAGTTGAAAAAATGTTCCAGTAAACCAGGAGGAGGAAGGTGGAAAGAAAGAGCAGCGTTTCATCGGTGCTTTGACTGCCGTAATCATATCGTGCCGAAACAGAGTTGAGAGAGAACGCGAGGAAATGAGGGGAGGGGAAGACGAGAAAGGGAACAGTTAGAGAGAAAACGGAAGAAAGGCACAAAGGATAGCAAAAGGAGTAAGAGATGCAACCTGGATCCCAACTAGAGGGCCGGGGACCAGTTTGACGGAGAAAGGAGAACAGGGAGTTCTTTGGTACGGGCATGGAGTCACCCAACAAGAGGAAAAGAGTGAGAATGGGGCCTGAAGGGTAAAAGAGGAAAATGAGTCGGGAGCCCGCAGCGAAGTCGGAGAAAATCAAGAGGAGATGAGAGACGGAGAGGGGAGTGCCGGAAGGGTACAAGAGGGCCAAATTTCCGGTCATAAGATAGCTGTGCGTGATACGAATGTGGCCACTATGCAGGCGCACCAGAGTGGTCTCAAAACATCGGTCACGTTGGCAGGAGGAAGGCCACGGGTGAACAGAGAACTTTAGGGCCCTCAGGAAATTCGCGGACACATCCACTCACAGGCGTTGCCATCAGCGATGGAGGACGGCATCCCGAAGAACCCACGTGAAGTCCGATGCTGAAAGAGGTGTGCAGGGGTCAAAAGGCAGTTTAAACGCCTCCATCGGTGCAGCGTCCGCACGCTCGTTGGCCGGGAGAGCGACGTGGGAGGGCACTCCGCAAAAGGCAACCGATTTGTAGCGGGAGGAGAGAACAACAAACCAGTTCTGGATCTGTCGCACCACTGGGCGTGTGCAGACAAAGGAGAACAAGGCCTCGAGCTCCCTATGGGAGTGTGAGTAAAGATGGGGAGGGGATTCGAGAGAAAATGGAAGGGTAAAAGCTTAGCCGAGAGTTCCGCCGTGAAGATGGATGCCGCTAGGTAAAGGGATAGTGATTTGGTTACTGACGGGAAAGCTGCTGCACAGCCGTCAATGAACACGGGGATTGAGTCAGAATGGTAAGAGGAGTGGGACAGAAACAGTTTTCCAGGGAGAGAGGATGGAACTGTGACTTCAGTGTAGTAGAGAGGAAGCAGCAGATATGGAAGCGAAGAAAGGTCAATGGGCGGAGGGGATAGAAGGGAGAACCTGTCCCTCAACCCCAAGAGAAGACAGAGCCGCGCCAACTGGGGACAGCGACTAAAGCAGCCCGAGGTAGCAGGACCGAAGGAGGACGAAGACCAGAGTGGAGTAAAATTACCGAGCGCGAAAGAGGTATTTCAAGCATTCTAAGGTACAATGGACGTCCAACGGGCAACGACCACTTTCCGTATGAAGAGCAACGACAGGCGAGTATTGGAAAGCGCTTGTGCTGATACGAACGCCCAGGAAGCGGATGGGGTCCATCATAGAAATAGTCCTGACAGTCATAATCCAACTTTGGATTAAGAAGTGGTAGAACCGCCAAAGACAGTGGCGATCTGCACTCGAATCAGTATGGGAAAGGAACTTGAGAAGAGTAAAAGTCGGAAGGGAAAATACTTCAAATGGGGAATCCAAGACAGGCGGGAATAAAATAACGAGACTAAAGAATGTTATAGAAAAAAGTAGGAAACATCAGACAAAGTAAATGGAATTTCGAGAGGGGATTTTAACCCTAACATCCTTTGAAATTTTTCTAAATACCTTTTAAAACCAAATGAAGTTACTTTGATTTATATAAAATATGAAAGTAGTCAATGCGCCTTTACTAATGAGAAGTTTGTTCCTTTCCAATCTAATGAGATTACTTATCCTTTAAAGACTGACAAAAATCAAAATTAAGATTAGAATTGTAGTAGTAATTAGACAACTACATGAAGGAAAAAAGTTGATGGGGGGTGGCGATAAAGATGCTAGAAAGTAAACTAAAAATTAGACTCGAAAAAAATGTGTAATTTCTTCTAACTTTTTCTTTATTTAAATGAAGACTAAAGTATAGTAATCCTAACCCTGAAGTCCCTACAAACATTCTGGAAATTTCAGCTACCATTAGAGATTAACTAAATTGGATCCCTACTTTCCACTTAAACCCTTGAAAATGCGGGTAAAGTTGTATGATAAACCAATATGAAGGACTCGTTACTCATTGACTGATAGTGCATACAGTATCAAAGAAAAACTGAAAGGTTCATTTCGTCAGCAGTAACCAAGATCAAAGGTAAACAATTTGCATGTACACGGTGTCTCTTTTTAGTTCAATAATTACAAATTAGCAATCATTAAAAAACGGACTCGTTCATGAAGAATACTGATCCTCACCCGAAACAAAGGAGACCAAAGAGTACAGAAAAGCAGCATTAAGCAAGATGACTCGGTAAAACATACTAAAATCAAGTAGCTGAATGCTTCGTACCACTAAAACACCGAAATGTAAGGCACTTGGGAAAGGGGGTACTGCAATATACATGCATTAATTTTGAAATGAAACACTTCAGATAACCTTAAATGCAAATAAAATTTCTTAAAAACTAAATGTATACTTTTTACCAGACCTTTGCTAAAAATTTAAATCGAGAATATTTTACAAAACTTTACATCATCATCATTATTATTATATCATCATTATTATTATTACATTCATTAATCGATGCATTCATAGTTTAATTAAGTGGAAATACGAAGAGCAGAGAGCATCATTCTGCCCATACGGAATGGTGCGGTCGGTTAGAGATTAGATGCGAAACGTAAAGGTAAAGGTTCAACTGCCACCACAATCTCCTCGAGTCGAGTTGGACCGGACACCAACTCGTAATGTTCGGGCTCAAGTTCTCGGAGTTCAAACCCATCCCCTATCTGCGTAGGAAAATTGTATTGGGGCATTACCTATTCATTTTTATAAACAATTACAATCGACCCCGCTTCGTTTGTGTATGTTAGTTCCAAGATCCCAGCACAAGGAAACGATTTGGGGGGGGGGGGGGGGGGGGGGGGGGGGGTTAAAAAATTATTTCGGTGAAAAATATGACGTTACGTTCCAAACACAGCGGAATGTATTAACTATTGACCAGAGCTGGGCATTTGCGGCATATTTTGCGGTACTGCCAAACTACCAAACCGGTACGCGGAAATTTGAATGCGGTAGCGGTACTGCGGTACTTTCAGCGATCCTTTGCGGTACTGCGTTATGCGGTAGTACCGCAGTACCGCAAAATATGCCGCAAATGCCCAGCTCTGCTATTGACCCACTGAACTTATGGCTTGTGCGAGTATTTTAATGTTCTGCATGAACACTAAAATACATTATTATTCGTGCAGTAAAACCTCAAAGTACATCGACGCAGGAGATGCTAAATGATTGCTTAAACGTGCCACATGACTTCGCCTGGGAAGACAAAGTATTACGTGTAGTCTGGAGCGGCAGCTTAGAACTGAATTGAGTGAAATGTAAGTCCAAACTAAAATAAGCATGAACGAAGCAGAGTCGACTATAATGTAATAAGATCCTTATTTTCAACATTAAAAAAGTCAAATAAAAACTTTATGGTTTCCTAGGTCACAAAAAGTGAATGTATATGAAAATACAGAAATATATTGGCTTACTTACTTTGATCAGCTATTGTAGATATATACAATGCATTTCATTTTGTACATCAGTAGAATTAAATTAGTACTATTTCATGAGTAAACGAACAATTCAAAATGAAAATTACACGAAAATATAAATTTTATAAAATCATAACACCGAAGTTAATATCAGCTAGTAAAAAGTTGTACTTACATCATAGTACAACACAGAATGACTATTTTATTTACGCCTGGTTCGATGAGCTAAGATCTACACAAAATTATGTGGTACCTTTCGTTTATTGTGCAAAGGACCACCTGTACTAAAAGAAATAGGCTGGAAAGTTAACAAGGTTCCTTAATATGCCTGATGTTATTGACCGAAACTAGTTTATTTCTAGGCCATGAAATCAACAGGCTTAGCGTCGTTAATCTAGATCAATAGAACACGCAAAATACCCTAATTCAGCAGCTTAGAAAACCCTCAGCTATGTTAATTCCAAACCGATGTAGCTATTTGGAACAAAACACCGTAGGAAGACTATCTAAGGGCCGATCCTGACACATAAGCTAGTTAACCGGGAAGTATAATAAATGTTCTTAGTCGTAAATTATAAAACGGCCATCCAACGATTGTTCTCAAAATAGTAGCCAAGGCTTCATAACAATTAAATTGGCCACAAGGTTTGCGAAGGTTTTAAAGTTCCAGTTAAAATTTCGATAAGGCTAAACGATGTTAAATTCTTTTAAGTTTTGTATATCACTGTTTAAATTCAGTGTTCAGTTCAATAGAAATATGATGTTAAATTTCCATTAAAATACAAGACGATTTTAGTTAAATTCAAATATTAATTAAAGTGGAGTAAATTCAATATAGCAGCAATACACATGATCGCTACGAGATCCGTCTCTTAACCCGTTTGTCGTCGTAGTCGCTTGTATTCCGCGTCCCACGTGGCTTCCAGAATATTTTTTTCTACTTGGATAAAAATTTGAACGCCGGAGATGATCTTTTCGATGACTTAAGCGCGTTAGTTTCGACTTAAATTCGTTTCGTTGGAAGGCGTTTGTCGACCAGTTTGTGTATTTGAAGTTCATAGGCGCGTTGTTTGAATTTTATTGATTTTTTCTTTGGTTATCCTGATTTGTAAGTTATATTTATGTAAAAAACTAAAATATTTTTTACTGACTGAAAAGGAAGCTCTGCTCCCAAACTTATAATCTCCACAACTAGGACTCACTCGGAGTTTCGAAAGAAGGGAATAGCACATATTTTGAATAAAACCAAACAAAAAAAAAAAAAAAAAAAAAAAAAAAAAAAAACACATCAGAAAACAAAGTGCAATTAAGAAATACCAGTTTCCAAATAAATAACATGCATTTTAACAAAAACAAAAACATTCTTTTCAGGTCTTCGCGTCTATCTACTTAAATTTTTTTTTTTAAAAAGGCTCAACTTTTAAAGCAATTCAAAAATGTACGCAACTGTACACAAAATAAAGAGTTTCTTCATTCCAAATGGTGAGGTGCTAATACTAATTTAACAATTTATGAACAAAATACTATGGTTTCTATACTGCTACAAAATATCGAGAGTCGTAAACAAAAAAGAATATTGAATATACCAAGAAGCAATTGCTAAAAGAGCTCCGAGTGCCTTTTCCAAGATTGTATGATAATAAAGTGTGGTTACAATTAGCATTAAGTCCCATAAAACACTTAGACAAAAAGTACACAACGTCGCCAACATAATAAAAGGAAGAGTAAACAAATATTTTTTTTTAAGAAACTTCAATTCCTCCGGTGAAAGGGAAGTGGCGACTGGGGAGCTCCTCTCTTCCGATGGCGATTTCGCGGACCTTTGAAGGAACTGACCGAGGCAGAGTACGTAAATTAATTCTTTGCTTTCTTCCATTAAGGAAAATATGCAGTAAGGCAGAAGGAAGGCGTGACCAGAAATATCTACGGAGTAAAACTCGTGATCCTTCATCTTCAAGCAACGTTTCTTGTTAATGTTTGCGATGTTGGTGACGATTCCCTGTTTCACGCACCGCCCAGTCCATTCCTCTATTACGACAAATATAACCTGCGGAACATAACATTACGAGTCTTAAATATCAATATAGCGTGTGTCTGAACTATGCACACTGCTGCACAGGGATAAACTAAACCGATTTTCACCGAACAGTAATTTTAGTCTAAACTGGAATACATCATACTATAAAATTACACTATACAGGGTGTAACAGAAGTCCATTCTCATAGGGAAATAAGATAACAGAAATGATCGAGATGAGTGTGTACATTACGTGGCAACACGTAATACATACATGGAATGCAATTTGAACATGTACTGTTTAATTGGCAAGTTGATCGTATTGTTTGTAATGTATAGTTAAAACTATTTTCTCGTTCAATTTTGTTATATCTTATTTCTCTATGAGAACGGACTTTTGTTACATCCTGTATACTATACATACAATATATAACTTTCACAGTTCATGCGGGGCTTATTTTAATTTAACAATAAAACTCATACCACCAAGACCATTATACGCAAATTTTTATGGAAGTCAATTTCATAAAAAAGGAACATCAATCTTAAAATTAATACTAAATTCGCCTGAACATAAAACAGCTTATGCCCAACACTAAATACATGATAGCATTATTAGCTTTTAGTAATATATAAAAAATAATTTAATAATTTGCTCGTTATTGGTGGTAATATCACCCTCGCGAACGAAACATGGCTAATTCCTCAAAATAAAAAATGTTACAAATCTGATCATCACACAATGATTTTAACCTAATCTAACCCAATGTGAGCCCTAACAAGGGGCCACACCCCTTCAACTTTATGACTATTTAAGAACTCGAGAAATTGCTAATTAATATAACTACAATATGTACATTTCAAACTGGAGATACTGAGTTAAAGTAAAGATTTGGTAACTACCAGTGGTATGGATCAGGGTTGGCATAAAAACCTATTAGTTAATATTTCTTTGAAAATGGTTAATAAATGTTGCGTTTCCAGTTATTGAGAATTTATTATACGGCAGACGACCAATTCTTCGCGGGAATACGCTCCTGGAAACCCCGCGTAGGTTTGGATCGCGTAGAAATTTGTTAACATTCTTATGGGAAAAAATAGATACGTTCCAAGACGATGAATTTTGTACATAAAATAAAAAAATAAAATAAAAAGAACTCAAATTCCTTCCTTTTTATAACAAATACTGTACTGTACTGTACTGTACTGTACATTTAAATACAAATAATGAAGACGAGGGATGACGACGAACTTTTATTAAACTGAATTGAACCGAAGTAGTCTAGTTTTCTTCTGGCGAGACAGACTCAGTGTCTTTCAGGTAAACTTCACGGGTTTTCTTCGTGTGATGGATAGCCTTTGATGCCCGTTCGAAATTCGGGTCACTGTCAGCAATTTCAAGGCTAGAGTTCATGAACTCTACAAACTAATACATTGTTGACAAAGGCATCTCGGCGTCATCATGTCCCTCGGCATCGACAGCATCTTCAGTCATCTGAAGGGCTTCCTCATGGGTCAAAACAATGCGGCGACTCTCGAGATACTACTATCGATGTAGTCTGCCTCCAGGTCGCCAAACCCTTCCCCAGGGAGAATTTTCGGAATCTTAATGATGCCTTGCACCTCGGCGTGAACATCAAGGAGACCCTTGAAATTAGAGATGACTTTTGCACCCCATTAAGTCAAGAGAGGGCGACGTTGTCCAGCAGTCATCGATGATAGAGATGATATTTCTGATGAATTTCTTCAGAAATCACACATTCATTCTATCGGGCTACGTCGTAGCCAATGTCGTAACACCGCTTCCACGTAAAGCTGTAGGTCCCCTCCGTCATATGACCTTAGATGTTGCGAAGGAAGTTAAAAAACCCAATAATTATAATTACATTCATTCCACAGAAAAAAGGAGAATCTCGTTAAAACTTGCTTCATGTACTGTCTCCAAAACTGAGCGATAACGCCTTGATCGAAGGAGGAAGAACTCGAGGAGGAAGTTACCATATTCAACAGTATCTTTCAGAGTGGATGGGTGGCTGAGGGGGTTTTGTTTCTCGACTTCAGGTACAGTTGCGTAGGAAAGTTCGACAGCAACTAATATGGCTATCCATACTGTATGTATTTGTAAACGCGTGTGTGTGTGTGTGTGTGTGTGTGTGTGTGTGTGTGTGTGTGTGTGTGTAGCTTACAACAGATTATCTCCATCTAATCTCTCTGCCTGCATAAATTTAAAACTAGTGTACAGAATTTCGCTACTCTGCATTATCTAACAAGATTTACCATATAACTCCATTCTGCCAATAATGTATAAAATTTGCGACTCGGTGGTGCAGTGGTTAGCATCGCTGACTACGAATCCAAAGGCCGCGCAGCAAAACCCAGCTGTTCATCCTTCCACACAAAATATTGGTTGGTAGGTTGATTGGTAGGTGAGATGAGTCCGGGCGAGGACTTTGTAATTTCTGACCACCCGTGATGGGGCATGGCTCGGATTCCACGTTAAACTGTAGGTCTACGGTGGAGTGATAAGCTTGACCTTCGTCAGAATGAACAATTCGGGCGGAAGCAAAACCAAGGTTAATGGCAGTTCTATGCTATGTAAGTACATAAAGACATTACTGTCCCATTTATCTGAATGTATAATGGGCCTGTGTGTATGTATGTGTGCAGGTGCATATTTATAGGTGTGCATGCGTGTGTGTACGTGTCTTACGTGTCTGTATGCATGTACATATATGTGTGTATATGTGTGTCACATGTGCACGTATGTATGTATGTATGCTTCCGGCAGCAACTGATATGCACCATGAACACACACAAATACAGCAATGATTGTAATACCGATACACTATTATTGTTATTGTTGTTACTATTGTTTTATAATATTTATTCTACTACACTACGTATGCTTAGGAATGTATTGACCGTTGCACTATCATATGTATATATGCAGTGGCGGATCCAGAGGGGGCTGAAGGGGCTCTAGCCCCCCACCGATATAGATATTTCGCGAATCGCAATCTAAGTGGGAAAAAATTCATATATCCACCGAGTGAGGCTCGAGTTGATTCTTCGCCTTGTTGGAGAAATAGGGAGTTATCATTGACTACCGCCTGGCTGCGCGATCCTAATTCCCCGCTAATCACGGGCTATTTATCGTCAGATTTTATCTTGGATAAATCATACAAGCAGCCACATTGTATGAAGATGGTCTTCAGCAGCCGAGTGAGGTTGTAAAGGCTCAGGTGCGATCTTGGTTGAGTCACATTTCCAAGTTGGAGAATCAAAGAGACTCGTCACTATCGCACTGGATTAAGCTCGCGCGGGAAAAGCTTCTGCCAGCTATGGCGACGTTCCTTCGAATATTCTGAACGCTTCCCGTTTCAAACGCCACACTGAGAGATCATTTTCCAGCTTAACCCGCTAAAAACCTACCTTTGAACAACATTGAAGGAAGAGAGACTTTCTGGCCTGACACTTGTGTCAGTTCATCAGAATATGGAGCGAATACCAGAAAAAGTTACCGAGATCTTTGCTGATAAGAAATATTGTCAGATCCTCCTAAAGTGAAAAGAAGACCTTTGACGGTTTTAGTAAAGATCCATTGGCACATCCATACATTTGTTTATAATAATGTACGTTTTAAACCGGAATGATATAATTTACAGTAATT
Organism: Bathynomus jamesi; assembly: GCA_023014485.1. Lineage (NCBI taxonomy): Eukaryota > Metazoa > Arthropoda > Malacostraca > Isopoda > Cirolanidae > Bathynomus > Bathynomus jamesi. Next base: position 57,289 of record JAJOZX010010664.1, on the reverse strand, counting down.
TTCTTTTGATTAAGAAATAATCGGAGATTTGTAGTAACAGCGTGAAGCTAAATATTTGTATTTGTGGATATATTTTTTAATAAATTTTCTGTCCTGTGATAGGTTGGACAGTGGTCTAGAAAGTGGCTGTACATTATTTCTATCGTGAAGTGTCTCTGGTTTTGATTAAGTATTATTAATAAATTGGTAATCATTGAACATTATAATCTTATTACCAAGTACTTTTATGGGAATGACTGCATAATATTTAAGCTTGGTTCAGAATTTCATCCGAACCCAACCAGCACCCTCCACCCAAACAAAAATTTTAGATCCGCCAGTGTATTACAGTATACAGTATATGAGGGGTCCCGCGTCTTAAGGTACCTAAGCGCCAAAATTAAAATTCGCCAGAAATCGCCTCCAAAGTTCAGCAATATTCTCGCAATAGTATCTCTGTTATTAATTGAGCTAGAACGTTCATTTTTGGCTAAATTAGAGTTCTAAGTATGCTAATGAAGATGTTGACGAGTTTTTCGAATAGATTTTCATATTTTATATATATATTTTTTAAATTTTTTGATTTTCTTATTATGTCGAACTTTGGGTGAACTTTTGGCTGGCGATAGAGGTGAAAAAAGTAGTTCGCTTCATAAGGTTTTCAACCATACTTCTAGTGTCGAAAGGTCATTATAACCCAAACCACGCGATAGAGAAAGGGTTAAAATAGTGATATCCAACAAAAACACGTTTTCGCCTGTGGTGGCGCTTAGGTACCTTAAGACGCGCGACCCTCAATTATATATACGTATATATACAGGGTGTATATAAAGTCAGGATCTATTTTTGTGAAGCACTTGGAAATTATATGGAATTCAATCATAAAATGATAAAGTGGTAACATTTATTAAATAATTGAGAGTAGGATTCGACGTGACGCCCATCAGTATCCCTGCACAGCTCAAATCGTTCCGCAGCATTTCTAAACACATTCTGGAGCATTTGCGGGGTTATGTTGTCTGCAGCAGTTCGTATACGTGTACGTAAGTTTTCAAGACTCGTAATCTTCGTCTGATAGACGTGCGATTTGATAAAGCCCCATGCAAAGAAATCTAAAGGGGTTAAATCTGGTGATCTCGCTGGCCAAGGTCTGTTGCTTCCGCGTCCGATCCAGCTATTTGGAAAACGTCCATTTAGATAATCCTGAACAATTTTGGCATAGTGACAAGGAGCACCATCATCTTGATAGACGACGGGGATAGGATTGTTAGTACCGTCGTCTATCAACATGATGGTGCTCCTTGTCACTATGCCAAAATTGTTCAGGATTATCTAAATTCTAAATGGACGTTTTCCAAATACACCCTGTATATGAAAATTATTTCACGAAAGTAACACGTGAAAAATATTTATGATGAATACAACCACGAAGGAAAGGAAACAGAATTGTGCTCAAGCACCATTCTGCGTTTCCTTTCCTTCGTGGTTGTATTCATTATATATATATATATATATATATATATATATATATATATATATATATATATATATATATATATTATATATAAGGGGGTTCTAAGCTCGTGCTCTTGAGTGCTCTTTGTGCTCGTTTGTACGTGCTTGTTCCTGGAGGTTTCACGTGCGCCCTCCCGGCCCTAGCACCCAAGGATGATGGGGCTCGACCCTGCAGTCCTTGGTCTTTTTCCACTTTGACTGTCCCCTCCACCCTTTCTTTTCCTCTGTCTTTCCTCTCACTTTTTCTTTGTTTTTCCGCTGAGATATGCCCTTTTAAATAGAGGCGAATCGGTTCTTCCCGAACTTAAAAAAAAAAAAAATATATATATATATATATACAGTATATATTATATATATATATATATGAACAGAAGGACCAACACAACGGCAAACATTTCCATTTATTTTTTGTACTTCAGACGTTTCGACAAATCTTTTGTCATCATCAGTGAATTGTTTTTAATTTTATAGTGATGAAATTTAAATGATTTTAATTTTGTATTGATGCAATTTTCATTTTGCTTTAAGGTTTTACTTTTAATGGTTTTAATATTGTATTGATGTAATTTTCACTTTTTACTTTTGTTTTAAGGTTTTAAGACTTAATTCACTGATGATGACAAAAGATTTGTCGAAACGTCTGAAGTACAAAAAATAAATGGAAATGTTTGCCGTTGTGTTGGTCCTTCTGTTCATCTGTAAGCTCCGTTTCCCTAAGGAGAAGTCAATAGCTTTGATATATATATATATATAATATAATTATATATATATATATATATATATATATACACACACACACACACACACACATACGAGGTGCGATCCAAAAGTTCCCGGACTGTACCGAAAAAAATGTAGGCTTACCTTAGGTTCTAATTACTGCTGTCCCCTTCGAAGTAGATACAGCGGGCCCAACGATTTTCCCACTGCTGGAAGCACTCTGGAACTCCATTTTTGGGATGTTGTTCAGCACTTCGTGCGATTCCGCCTGAATCTCCTCGATGTCATCAAATCCTCGCCCCTTCAGCCGGATCTTCATCTTGGGGAACAGGAAGAAAGAAGTCACAGTGGGTTAGGTCGGTGGAGTAGGGGGGGGGGGGGGGGGGGGGACCACTGCCATGTTGTTTTTGGCCAAAAACTGCTGCACAGACAGAGCGAATTTGGCAGCGATCCGCCTCATGTTGAGTTCCTCCGTGAGAATGCGTTGGCATGAACCAAAAGATAGGCCAACGATGCTGCAGATGTCGTTAATCGTTCGCCGACGGTCCTCGTGGATGGCCTGACGCACTTTTTCAACATTTTCGTCGGTTCTGCTGGTTGAGGGCCGACCAGAACGTTCGGAATCCTCAACCGACGTTTGCCCACGTTTGAACAGCGAGAACCACTCGAAAGTCTGGCTTCTGCCCATGGCGTCATCACCAAATGCTTGTTTAAGCATTTCGTGGGTCTCCGACGCGGTTTTGCCGAGTTTGAAGCCTACTATTTCTCTCTCGCAAAAATCGCATAAAACCACTAACACTAACGCACAAAAACGCTCACGGAAAAAAAACGCGTGCGTGTATCAACGTGTCACTCGGCACACTGCTTCACGATAAAGCTGTTTAGCGCTATCTAGCGGCCCAAGTCCGTACTACGGCCTGTTAGCGCTCCACGCTGCTAGTCCGGGAACTTTTGGATCGCACCTCGTGTGTGTGTGTGTGTGTGTGTGTGTGTGTGTGTGTGTGTGGTGTGTGTGTACACACGAGTATATGTTTTCCATACTAAATAAATTATTACGAGAACACAACCATTTATATACTCATATTTATTTATTCGCATATAATATGTGAAAATGAAGAGTGGGGCTAAGTGAAAATCTATTATTTTCACCCAACCATGTGGCTATAAATCTTCCAGTATTAAACGCACAGTATTATATGATTTCGACAAACATACGTATCATGCATAGCCATATAAAGAGGGCGACGAACTTTCCTCTGCAACTATACACCTCCAATACGGGAATGAAGTTTAGTTGTGCTGGTACGAATCGGTATATGGCTGACGTCATCCACGCCTTGCGTTAGCTGGCCATACCACAGGGAGACGGGTGATGTTCTCGCGGACAAGGGGACGGAGAGCGGGATACACCAACGCGGGTGGCAGTTGAAGTCCCCTGCTCCATTCTAGCGGAGCAAAAGGGCAAGATAGTCCTTCGCGGCCTTAAAATCAGAGGCCGTCTTTTCCTCCTCCGTCAGGAAAGGATTGTTGGAAAGACATTTCCAGTATAGACCAGTCTCGTCTGCGCTGAACACCTGTTGTGGAGTATATCCACCCTCCCCATGACGTTAGCAAATTGAGCTTGATAGCTAACGCAGCAGCGTGGTCAGCGATAGCCCTCTCCCCCTGAGTCGCCACGAAATGAAGTCCATGACGACCCTTGAAGCGGTTCAGCCAACCAGATAAGGCCATGAACGGCTTGCGTAAGATACCCTGCTCCTGACTGATGACTGCCTCCAGCTGCGTCACCTTTTCGCGGATGATGGTGCCATAGATGGAGACGAGGTTTTCCGTTTATCTTCCATCGAGATGTAGAAGTGTCTCTCCATCTTCATGAAATCCCCACCCCGACTTTGGGAGATTTAACAATCAGTGTTCAAGTTCTTCTCCGTTATCGCAATCCTTATGCTTTCCTCTTGTTTCTTGATTGTGCCAATGGTCGATTCACTGACTTGGGGCTGGCGAGCTTTTGATGCTCAACTCTGGCTCTTCTTTAGACTTTCACAGACCTTCAGCTTAAACTCGACAGAGCAGCTTTCTTTTTTCTTGGCTTATTGGTGGCCTTCAGGCGATGTAAAAGGACGCTTGGAAGCTATGATGCAGGTGTAGAACAGAAAATTGCAGATCGCGTGGACTCTGTCAAGAAGGTGTCACAACGGGAAGGATGTCAAGTGGCGCTTCCTCCGTATCCCGAATTCGCGCTGTGATTGACTGGCAGCATCAGATGATGCCGCCAAACAGTCCATACGCCTATCTTTCTTTTCATTGGCTAGCGGCATCAAAACTACGTCCTGACTGGTTGGGCTATGAGCGAGGTTTAATTTTCGTACTCTGTGCCAAACCGCGTAATCCCAAATTTTACCGTTTAGAATATTTCAATGGTGTAAATTTGTTTCCAGCTTAGAACTGGTCCACGTAAAAGAATTGCGCGTAGAATAGTCCGTCTACTGTGCTGTAATCAGGGTTGTGGAGTCGGTCCAAAATTTTCCGACTCCGACTCCACACATTGTAAAAATTCGACTCCGACTCCGACTCCACACATTGTAAAAAATCTAAAAATCCGACTCCGACTCCTCACATTTTAAATATACGACTCCGACTCCTCACATTTTAAATATACGACTCCGACTCCTCACATTTTAAATATACGACTCCGACTCCTCACATTTTAAATATACGACTCCGACTCCTCACATTTTAAATATACGACTCCGACTCCTCTAGTGTTTCACTCATTATCATAATAATAAGACATTTCATCACCACCACACTAAGTGTGAAATTTTATATTTATATTTTATATTTAAATAAATATTAATTGTATATTCTGAAAATGTAAAAAAAAAATATTAAAAAACTTAATCTAGGGGCTATCAATGAATAAGGTTTATTGACCAAAAAAACTAAATAACCTAAATGTTAGTATTTAGGATTTAGAAATTAAGGGTGACACAGGACACAGAAATTGGAGTCGGAGTCAGAAGTTTTTTACCGACTCCGACTCCGCCCTGAAACGTGCGACTCCACGACTCCGACTCCACAACCCTGGCTGTAATGTACTTTTACAGGGCACAATATAGTAGCGCATACAGCCAAAACAAATGATGATTTCCCTTTTTATTTTGGCCCTTGTATATACAATGAATGTTAACTTTTTGTCTATTTTAACAGTCATTCCTAATATGTTCAGAAATTCAGACGAGCTTTTCACCTTTCTATTTACTTAGTACACGCAACAGTAATTTGTTTTTTGAAATACCTGTAGAACGACATCAACATCTACACTTGTATTTGTGACCTTACTCTTTGATGCGAGGACAAGATTCTCGCTCGCGACGATGTACATTGTACATGGTTTCATCAATTTATCTCGATCGATTCAAAAGTTACGGATCGGACCTTCATCTGACCTCCTTGACCTTTGATGCAGGGACCCGATTCTTGTTCATGACACGTCCTCTCGCGATGATAAATATCTGTATGAAGTTTCAGCAATTCTTGTTCAGCAGTTCAAAAGTTATGACGAACTGACAAGTGTAATCCAGTATGGCCCTTCCAAATTTGATAAGAGAACAAAAATATTAAATTAATTATCTTTATCATGCGTAGGTATTATCAAAAGAAACATTCTCGCACGCAAATTTTTGTTCTTCATTTATAATAAAGAACTCGTATTCACAATAAATGTTCTTCAAAAGTATAATAACCATACTTAAATAAGTTAGTGAGAGGTAATGGAAAGAGAAAAAGAATTAAAGCGGGAGCTAGTGGGACTCGAACCCGCATCGTAAGGCTTTCGAGTCACGGTTCCAACTGACCAAGCCATCCGGGAGACATTCTGAAGTAAACAGACAGACTGCTAAAGATCTGGTCATTTCTACCAGTATATATATATATATATATATATATATATATGCATTTAACTGCAATGACCACGCAGTATATAAATGAATAGAAACGACGTAAGTTAAGGAGCGTCTCTGCACACGGGGAAGAGAAATAACGAATAAATGAAAAATGAGGCGAACCGCCCGGGAATCGAACCCAGGGCCTTCCAATTGCCGGTTGGATGCGCTACCATTACACTACGGACCTCGATCAATCATAAATCGAAATTCTCCTACATAGGGCAGAAACCAATGCCCTGAGAGGGCACCCTCGCAAATCGTGAATATGTGCATTAACTGCAATGACCACGCAGTATATAAATGAATAGAAACGACGTAAGTTTCTATTCATTTATATACTGCGTGGTCATTGCAGTTAAATGCACATATTCACGATTTGCGAGGGTGCCCTCTCAGGGCATTGGTTTCTGCCCTATGTAGGAGAATTTCGATTTATGATTGATCGAGGTCCGTAGTGTAATGGTAGCGCATCCAACCGGCAATTGGAAGGCCCTGGGTTCGATTCCCGGGCGGTTCGCCTCATTTTTCATTTATTCGTTATTTCTCTTCCCCGTGTGCAGAGACGCTCCTTAACTTACGTCGTTTCTATTCATATATATATATATATATATATATATATATATATATATATATATATATATTTCCAGAATTAAACACAAAGAAAGTGAGTAATGCAGGAAAGTGACCACAAAGTTTAATAGTGCTGGATAACTTGTTGGTTAAATCTTTTGAGTCCTTTGTACGAAAATGAAAAAGCGGAGCTTTATTTCTATCTTAAATCTATGATTAATACTATTTTGTAAAGATATTTAGAATTCCCGTGGCATTTTTTCTATCATTCTGAGTAAACTTTAAATCAATTTTTAATACCCAAGTCACTGATTGAACGCAGACGCAGTTATCATATACCTAAATTATCATTGAAACAAAATTACACTTACTTCGTACAAGAACGCGTACCTTACTGAGAATTTAGTTTCGTTTCATACCTGACACCAAATATAATAGAAGAAGGTAAGCGTAGACACTCGTAAAAGCAGGTTCCACAAATGTTGTTTCCAGTTGGAATGCAAACGCAGGCAGGAAATCCTCAGTAGAGTGATGAGGGACAAAGTCCAACCCCAACCCATTTTAACGAAAATCTTTCGGAAAGAGAAAAAATACTATGATTGTATTAAATTTCATAAACATATTTCACTTACATTTCATACCATTAATCCTTTAACGCCGACCGTTGCCTTATGGCAACATGAGCTTGACAATCGATTTTGAGTTTTACGATTTGAATATTAGAGGTTATTTTGGCTTGAACAGTAAAAAAAATTTAAAATGAAAATTTCATAATTCAGGCATGAAAGGGTTAAACACCTAACCATTTCATTTCCTATTTAACTAAAGAGCTAAATCAAGCAGGATTAAGCATGGGACCAGTTCTTTAGTTTCTTTTAGGCTTTAATCGTGGAAATTTGGGTCTTATTATAGTTATCAGTAACTACTTGATTTGAACTTTTCATAAACATATTTCACTTACATTTCATACCATTAATCCTTTAACGCCGACCGTTGCCTTATGGCAACATGAGCTTGACAATCGATTTTGAGTTTTACGATTTGAATATTAGAGGTTATTTTGGCTTGAACAGTAAAAAAAATTTAAAATGAAAATTTCATAATTCAGGCATGAAAGGGTTAAACACCTAACCATTTCATTTCCTATTTAACTAAAGAGCTAAATCAAGCAGGATTAAGCATGGGACCAGTTCTTTAGTTTCTTTTAGGCTTTAATCGTGGAAATTTGGGTCTTATTATAGTTATCAGTAACTACTTGATTTGAACTTTTCAGATTAAAAAATGAAAATCTTGCCTTCGACTCTTACAGCGAGTACGTATATAACATTTCACTCGATCAGAAAGAGTTTGGTCTCGAATAAAAATGTCGACGAGCAATGCATTAAATATTACCAATTAATTATCAAAGAACGCATTTCTAATTCTCCCTGGATGGACTGAAGAGACTCAAATCCATTATACGCACACAAGGATACAAAGGTACCACTCTAACCCCAGAGGTCCAATGCAGCCTTGAGGTTGGGATGGCACCCCATATACAAAATTATGTGTACCATAACTTCTAGTGGTACGTCAGGTAAGACCATCGTCTCTATTTACACACTGCTTCCATTCCTGTTTCTCGTTAGCTTTTGTACCACATTTACTTCAACTCTATGTTTACTTACATATTTAAACTACTAATTACTTCTTTCACGCAGTTCTCCCGCTTCTCAAACCCGCGGACTCGCTATTAGCTATATACTTTTACTATAATTCTATCATCATTCATATTCTCTTCTATTCTTATTTCCCCAAAATAGTTTCAATTTACATATAAATAAAAAATAAACCATTTCTTTCACTATAAAAGAAAATTGCCAAGAATCTCGTTTATCTATCGTATATGGGTTTAATCGTGTTCGATGTACGGTAGGTTACAAAAGTTCGGGTACGCTAAATCGTAAGGTACGCGCGTATAAGGGGTCATTCAAAAACCACGTGGTCCTTTTTTGGGGTGGTTTTCAAACCCGTCGCCCCCCCTTGTGGTCATTTATGGCCAATGACTTAAATCCTCTTCCAAAACCACGTGGTCTTCTGATGTCATCCCCACCCCTTCTTAATCTTACGTAAAATGTAAGGCGTCATATTAGATTTCTTATATAATTGAGAGGTAATGAGGTAAATGAACAATTAAAAGGCATATCTTCTAAATAAACTCTATTAATTGTTCGTTTCTTTAATTGAAAATAATATCTTGACTAAAAAATGTAATTTTGAATGTTCGAAAAATTATTTATTGGAGCATACAGCGTAGCGTATTTATATTTCTTTCTTTCTTTCTTTCTTTGGTCCTCTGCGACGTGGCCACGTGGTTAAACGTCAAGACCCCCTTCCCCCATGTGGCCCTTGGTGGTCAAATAAGGAACCCCCCTCTTTAAGGACCACGTGGTTTTTGAATGGCCCCTAAGTGTATCCCCACTTTGGTAACCGATGGCACATCGAGCTACACTAGCGTCTAGCGCACACCAGTACGTGTCGATGAACACGGACATTTCCACACGAACCTATTCACCGCTAAACAAACGAAGTAAACTCATAATAACTGCCACACACAAAAACATCCGCTCTCAACAGAAGAATCTTAAAATTCTCCAGGAAACAACAACAACAACACTCATCAAATACGTATATTCGAATCAATTTATATTAATTATTAAAAACATTCCTTTAACCTTCACACCCCATCATATGAACTATGCATACTGAAATAGTTCACTTATTGTGATGATAATTGCCGAGTGTAATAACTGTACGAGTATATGAAGATGGTATAATTTGAAAATATTCAACAATTTAAGCATACTGTACAGTAGGGTGGAGCGAAAAATACTTTTTTTCTAGTATGAAGTTCTAATAGTGATTAAAAGTTGCATTTAGTGGACGAAATATGCCTGCCAAAATATGAGTTCATTTGTTTAAAATTTTCAGCTGCCACGAGGGGGTTAAAGTTAACACAATTTTGTGTAAAAAGGGAAAAAATGCTTCTATTTTAGGTTTGTCAAACTATTATAAAATTTTATCTTAGAATTATCTAATAGTTTGATTAAGATTCTTAAATGATAGGAATTCGTTTTGTAAAAATGCCTTTTCATATGCTTAATATCTTCAGCTGCCACAAGAGAGCTGAAGTTAACACAATTTAGAGTAACTGAGTCATGTTGAGACTACACTGAATGTTGTGGGGAGGGTTTTGGTGTGAAGGAATTTCTTTCTGTTTGTCATTAGAACAGGGTGTTAACACTTGTCTTCTTAGGTAGTAGGCCTAGTCGCTCAGTTGATCGGAGAGTTTTTTAATATGATCGGAATATTATAAAACTTTATTTTAAAGTGATTTATATAGAGATAATATTGATTTTATTATAAAATGCTTGTTATAATGTATTATATAATTTTAGTTTATTTATATAATATATTATATATTTATATAATATATTATATATACTTATAAAATATATTATATATATTATTTATATAATGTTTTGATGTTACAGGATATTTTGTGATTGTGAATTTTTCTTAAAAATATTATGGCATCAAATACTAAATATAAACATTTCACTAGAGAACATAGGAAGTGTGCCATATTTGAAGTACCTTGTGAGATGAGTGATATGCAACTACCAACTTATAACTGCATTATGAAAGATTACCTGTTCACAAAACATTTAGTGAAGGAGCAGATGAATAACAAGGAGCCTTCATTTTCTGAAATAGCAGAGGCAGTTTCCAAAAAGGTAGAAAATATTTGGAAGAAGGCCTCTTTGCCAATAGTTTCACATACACGCGTTTTACAGATGATGCGAGTGTACCATGATAAATACAGGTCCTTATTAAAGCCATACAAGTCACGCAAAGATCAGCCTAAGTACAAAAATCAGCTTGAAGAATTTGAAAACTCTTCAAAATGCACTTTGTTTGACATCTGCACCTGCAAATGTAAGGAGTTTAGGAGATGCTCATGTGAAAAGAGTAAGAAAGTTCCTCCAAAAGAGCAGGATTTTTTAAATGACCAACGAACACGCAGAATAATGGTGATAGGAAGCATTGACATAGCACACACAAGACGATTACAAGCAAGAGAACATCGAAAGGAAATGGAAAAAAGCACGTCTGGAATCCTCACAAACAACTAGTGCTGCTATAACCAATACGTCCAACTTACAAATCGAAACAGAGACAAGTGAACTTCAACAACTAGAAGAGATATCTGAAGATAATGAGGAAGATACAACCTCGACTCAATATGTAATATCAGAACAACAGATGCGTGAGCCACTGCCTTCATTAGCAATTACTTGTGATAGATTTAAAATGTCGGACAGAGCTGGGGCTGCTATTGCTTCTGCAGTATTGGCAGATCTTAAAATTGTTACTCCCGAAGACAAAGGGAATATTATAGACGGAAGTAAGCTAAGACGTGAAAGACAAAAACAGAGAAAGGAACTACAACAGATAGGAGAGCCAAAAACCATGCGGGGATTATACTTTGATGGCAGAAAGGATAAAACAATGATTCAAGTCCAGGAGAGTGATGGCTCTAACCACCAAAGAACCAAACGCGAAGAGCATATCAGCATAATATCTGAACCACACTCTCTGTACTTTGCACATGTGACACCTTCCAGTGGCAAAGCTAAATACATTTGCACAGCGCTAGTGAATTGCTTGAAAGAAAGGAATGTTGATATAGGGAACATCGTTGCAGTTGGCTGTGATTCGACAGTGGTTAACACTGGTAGTATTGGAGGCGCAATAAGATTACTGGAAGAAGCCTTTAATAAGCCATTGCAGTGGCTGATATGCCTTTTACACCTTAATGAACTTCCATTGCGCCTGTTTCATCACTTGGATGGTACCACTACTGGACCAAGAGCATTTTCAGGAGAAATTGGCCGAGCACTTTCAGACTGTGAAAAGCTTCCCATAGTTAACTTCAAACCCATTGAAATTCAAGAGGACATGTGTGAAGTTGATGTAGATGACATAAGTACTGACCAGAAATACCTTCTTGAAATTCACAAGGCTATATCAAGTGGAACATTCTCAAAGAGTCTTAGTCATAAGAGTCCAGGCAATATATCACATTCAAGGTGGCTCACCACAGCAAACAGGACTCTGCGGTTATATGCAAGCACAGAGAATCCTTCAGGCAATTTACAAGAATTAGCTACTTTCATTGTTAGGGTATACGCACCAATGTGGTTTCAGATAAAGCGTAAACCATTATGCCAATATGGTGCTAAACATATGTGGCATATGATTGCAAGAAGCCGGTATCTCCGTGAAGAGCTTAGGAGAGTACATGACTCAGTCATTCAGCGAAATGCATATTACGCAAATCAAGAAAACATTCTCATTGCAATGATAGCTGATGAAAGGGAGCATGTGCGTCAGTTGGGATTTAGGCGTATCATAAAAGCAAGGGCATGCATTCAAGAAACAGATGTTATCAGGTATTTTAAGGTGCCAGAAATAAATTTTTAGGCCAAAGACTATACAGATCTCATTATGTGGCAAGATTTTCAGATAGCAGAACCACCGATAACCATAGGAGTTTCTCTTGATGATATTGAATCATGCATCAAACATGGTACTACTCTTCATTCAGAATTATTTCAGTTTCCATGTCATACACAAGCCGTAGAGAGATACGTCAAGCTCGTTACAGACGCTGCTGGATCAGTCTGCGGACCTACGAACAGAGACGGTTGGATTCGTGCTACATTAGAATCAAGGAAAAAACAGCCAAAATTTTACACAAAAGCAAATTACTAAATAGTCTTCAGCAAGAACCCTTTCTAGAGGGAGGTTGGTTGGGGAAAGGGTGGTAACTCCGCTAAGGCACGAAATAACGTTTCTTGACTGTCTCAAACCAGTATAAAGGAGGAGAGATATCCTAATTTATTACTGTTCCCTTTTTCAAGTAAATACAGAATCATACTTAATTGTCATTTTTAAGTTAAATTCAGCCCTCTTGTGGCAGCTGAAGATATTAAGCATATGAAAAGGCATTTTTAAAAAACGAATTCTTATCATTTAAGAATCTTAATCAAACTATTAGATAATTCTAAGATAAAATTTTATAATAGTTTGATAAACCTAAAATAGAAGCATTTTTTTCCTTTTTACCCAAAATTGTGTTAATTTTAGCCCCTTGGTGGCAGCTGCAAATATTAACAAATGAACTCATATTTGGCAGGTATATATCGTCCACTAAATGCAACTTTTAATCACTATTAGAACTTCATACTAGAAAAAAAGTATTTTTCGCTCCACCCTACTGTACAGTAAGTCCATATCGTAAGTTTTTATGCTTTAATTCGATATTGTACAGTTTTAATCATATATTTTCTTATTCATGATTAAGGTATACTTATTATAGACAAAGTTCAGCTCAAACATTTAAAACTTCATTGGTTTTATTATTAGTGTCACTGATAATGGGAATGGGAATGTCCCGAAGTATTTGGAGTAATAAAGATGTAAAGAGCAATTCCGACAAACTTCCATTCAATCTTCGAACAGCTTTTCTATCACATACATCCTTCACTATACATATATTTACTCGCTAACGCACAATCCGTCAGATTTTTTCCAGTCTAGTCTCTCTCACTCTCTTTACTATGTATACTTATTGTTGTCCTTGTATCGGAAGTATATGTTCGTAACATACACATCCTTTTCCACACAATTCTTTTATTCTATCGCCAATGTCCAAAACAATCCAGGCTCAGGACCAAATCCAACTTTTCCATTACAATCACTCAATATACGCGTTTCCCACATTTCCAGCCACATCACTTAGCATATCCCTGAAACCATCCTTTTCTTCTACAAATCTATCATTAATACAGTTTTATATTCCTTCATATGTTCGTGTCACTCATTTTCACTAACAAATGCCTCTTCCTCCTCTCTACATATCCATTTCACACTTTTCATCATTCCTTCCCATTCCACATCACCATTCCTTTTCAGCTTTGTTTCGTAGAAACCAACTACGTCAAAACGTCCGTCGCGACAAATCTTGGCCACTTGCGTCCTCTTTCCATACTCGTTTATGTTCATTCATTTTATACAGCCAAGAAAGTCCACAAAAGCTAATTAGTGTTGCGTTGGCGAGTAGGGTACCCAGGTTCGAGATATTTGTAGCTCGCTCGTGGGAGAGTACTTTTCCAGAGATGGAACCCCAGACCAACCTCCAAAGCCTTTTTACGCGCTCCTGCGCGTAAAAACCCTATCCCCAGAGATTCTGTAGAGTCGCTTTTTACAACACTACAAGATGGGGGGTCAATTCTTAACCCGGTATTAAAAATAAATAAATAAAAATTTCATGACCTGTCAGTTTAGAGTGACCTAGAGGTTCTTCACTTTTTTAGGCTGCGATCTAAATTCTGGTCTCGGGGCTAGCTCGGCGACCAATGCCTTCAAACAGTTCACTCGTAATAGATAATAAAATAAAATAATAATCCTAAAATGATTAGGGATAACATAAATAAATGATAAATGACAATTTAATGACCCAAGTTTGGGTCGCGACCCAGAGGTTAAGAAGCCCTAATATATATATATATATATATATATATAATATATATATATATATAATATATATATATATATATATATATTATATATATATATATATATATATATATGGCGGGGCCACCAGCTCGACCGCAACATAAGGTTCATAATATATATATATATATATATATATATATATATATATATATATATATTTTTTTCCCTTCTTTAATTTACCGCCGATTCATACCTAAGGAAAGTGATACATATCTCGGCGAGACAGCAGATGGGTGGTGTCACGAGTTGGGAATAGTAGACAAGGGGAGTGAGTAAGGTTCACTTGCTGGATAGGCGGTAGGAGGGGTATGGACTTAGATACGATGAAGCAGATGGGAACGAGTGAGGAAAAGGAAAATCGCTTCCGCTGAAAAGTAGGGGCCTTTGGCGAGTATGGATTGTAGACGCTCGAGTATGGAAATTCTGGACAAGAGAGGGAAACACCTGCGACGAAGAGCGGACAGGTTTGGGCATTCGACTAGGAGATGTACGACAGTGATTGGGGGATAGCAGGGTAGGGCAGAGCGGGGCTGGCGATTTAGCCATAAGGTGACCATGTGTAACGCGTGTGTGTCCTAGGCGGAGACGGGCTAAAATCACTTCTTTATGGGGGGACCGGTGGAATGAGGAGGCCCAGTATCCTAATTGCGGTTTGATCTTGTGGAGTTTGTTGTATGTGGCCTGGTCCCATTCCCGTTGCCAGATGGGGCGGAAGTGGGAGCGGAGAGTCGGGAAGAAGTCAGAGAAAAGGAGGGGCCGGGAGGAGACCGGCAGTAAGCAGGCCGTCTTTGTCGTACGGTCCACCTCCTCGTTACCCCGAATGCAGATATGGGCCGGGACCCAGCAGAAGGCGATTGTCTTGTGTCGGAAGGTTGTTAAAAAGTGGAAGGTTTGCTGGATGGTACAGACGAGCGGGTGAGGGGGTTAAATCTCTCTAGGGAGAGAAGTGCGCTTTGGGAATCTGAATAAATGACAAAGGAGCTGACAGGGTGGGTGCGCACGATGTCGAGGGCCTCCATAATCGCGAAGAGTTCTGCTGAGAAAACTGAGGCTTCGCGGGGCAGGCTGACGCCTCGAGAAAGCGGCTGGGGTAGTATCACCGCTGCGGCGGCCGTACCAACCTCCGAGCGGGAATCATCTGTATAAATGGGGAGAGTGTCAGGGACTGCTACGGTCCTGGAGCCTCACCCTACCAGGACAAGAAACTACGTAACCTTGTCGAAGTGTAGCAGCTTAAACCGACTGGAATGTCTGCCTGGAAATCTGGAAGGAGATTTCTGTAACCTGTGGGGGGGCAATAGGTCTCGGAAGATACTTAGTAGTAGTTTTGAACAAGCCATGAAACGCCTAGCAAGCCTCTGGTGGTTTTTGTTTTGCTCAAGTACAACGCAGAGAGCCTCGGAACGGACGGACCACGGTTACGACTTTGGCTCGAAAACGGACTTTCTTTTGGGTTGCTACAATAAATGTCGGAACACTTAAGAGATAAATGCGAAGAAATAGTCGAGTTCATGGAATCGAAATCTGTACATATTATGGGAATCGCAGAAACCAGATGGAGAGGTGAAGGAACCAAGGTACTGCACAATGATTATAAGTGCATATACAAAGGCAGAGAAGAGGATATCAGATCGGGTGTGGTAATTATACTGTCCCCCCATTTTCTGAACATGTTGCTGAAGTGGTAATGAAGAGTGAGAGATTGATGGGAGTGACCCTGAGCCTAAACGGAGAGAGACTATCTGTAATCCAGGCATATGCACCGCAGAGTGGAAGATCACAGGAGGAAAAGGAAACTTTTTATGAGGATCTTCAGGGAATGATAGACGGGTTGCCTAAATGGCCATGTGGGTGGAGATCGAAGCGGAAATGAAGACGTGATCGGGGCATTTGGTGTGGGAGAGAGAAATTTGGATGGGGAGATGCTGGTAAATTTTTGTGCAAGAAATGTTCTTAGTATAATGAACAAATTTTTTAAGCACCAGGAATCACATCTCTATACGTGGTATGGATGGAATAGTAGAACCGGAAATTATAAGTAGTAGTCTCAGATAGACTTTATTGTGGTAGATAAAAAGTCATTGGTGAAAGATGTAAGAGTAGTACCACCTGTGTCTTTTGACTCGGATCATAGACTTGTTAAAGCCAAAATTTTGCTTTCAGTACCACAAAATATAAAAAAGCCTAGAAGGAGAAGTGTGCACGGAGAATATACCAGAAAAACTGGAAGAGATTAGAACTAGAACTGAGGAGGCTTTCGGACAAAGGGTAGCTACGGAAACAGTGGAGGTGGTTTGGGTTGAGTTTAGGAGAACGATGGAAGGAATACAGCGAGATGTGATTGGAGGAAGGGCAGTTGTAGGGTCAAAAAAGAAAAGACGGCATGGTGGACCCAGGAGGTAAAGGAGGTGAAGGAGTAGTAGTGACATAAGATGCGTGCTTTTAGGAGATGGCTTAAGGATAGAAATGAGCAAACAAGGCAAGAATATGTCCAAATGAGAAACCACACCAACGAGGTTAAAAGAAGAGCGAAACGCTCTGTGTGGAAGAAAATAGGTAGAGACTTAGAAGAGGATTTTCAAGGCTCGAAGAAGTTACTGTATAGCATGGCTAAGAAGTATAAAAATGTAGAAAGCAAGAAACAACATTGGCGATTAAAAATGCACATGGTGAAGTCCTCACTGATAAAAGCGAGGTGGCCGCACGCTGGAACGAATACTTAGACATCTTTTGAATAACGAGAACCACTATGATGAGGCGAGACGGGAGGAGCGGGTAAATCATGAGCAGCATGAGGGGGACAGAGAGATCACTAAAGAGGATGAAAAATAATAAAGCTCCCGGACCGGATGCAATTGTCACAGAAACACTAAAAGCAGCTGGTGACCCTGTTGTGGACTGGCTGCTAAACATTTTCCGGGTGGTGTGGTCACAGGGAATTGTACCGGCAGAATGGGGCAGAACAATTATATGTCCTATATATAAAAAGAAGGGAAGTGAGCAAGAATGTCAAAACTACCGTGGCATATCTTTGATGTATCATGTGGCAAAAATATATGAAAGGATTTTGGAACATAGAATACGAAACCTACTGGAACCAGGGTTACTGGAGTATCAATGTGGCTTTCGTGCAGGTCGGAGTACTATAGATCAAATTTCAGCCATAAGACAATATCTTGAGAAGAGCCGAGAATTCAATTTGGACCGCTTCATATGTTTTTTGGATTTGGAGAAGGCATTTGATAGTGTGCCCAGGGAGAAGCTGTGGGTGGTTCTCAGTGAAAGAGTGCCACCCGGGCTTCTGAGAGCAGTAATGAGCACCCATAGGGTCTCCCAGAGCACGATGGTGGGATCAGAGGAGTGGTTTGATGTAAGTACAGGAGTTAAACAAGGGAGTGCTTTGTCACCCATTTTATTTATTGCCTACATCAACAGGGCTATGGAACACACAACTGAGGAAATTGAAGAGAAAATAGAAATTTTTGGATATGCTGATGATGTAGCTGTTGGGACTAACACAGCACAATCCCTGGAGAGAATTATGCAGAGGTGGGATGAGAGATTGTGGGAGTATGGACTGAAACTGAATTATGATAAAACTGAATATATGATGGTAACGAGGGGAGCGAATGAGGATGGAATCTTTGTTGGGGAAAGGGAAATGAAAAAGACGGACACATTTAAATACCTTGGTAGTGTGATAGAAAATGATGCGGGTATGGATGCAGAGGTGAATGAAAGAACTGCTAAATATAGCAGAAATGTTCCTTCCTGTACCCCCTATTGAGAGATCAAAACATCCCTAAAAGGGTAAAGACGCATATACAGGGCGTCCCAAAAAAATGTATACACACTTTAACAGCTGATAGCTCAATTGATGTTTCTTTCTTTCCAAGTTAAACCCATTAGAATTAATAATGGCAGTCAGACTAAGCTTTGAACAAAGGAAATTCATTCTAAAATGCTACTGGAAGTGTGAAAACGCAGTTGAAGTGCAAAGACAGTTTAGGAGGGAGTTTCAAACAGATCCACCAACGCGACTTACCATCACTCGAATTAGAGATAAGTTTGAAGCCGATGAACTGTTCAGAATGTCCACAAGAAGCGTTCCGGAAGACCACGGACATCGACAAGCCCCACAAAGCAAGAAAGAGTACTGGAAACGTATCACCAAAGTCCAAGAAAATCTGTGCGGCAAGCGAGTCGTGAGGTAGGAATTTCAGAATCGTCTGTCCAACGCATTTTGAAGCGCTGTCAATGGAAAAGTTACATTCCAAGATTAGTCCATGCTATTAATGAAGATGATGATCCGGACCGAAGAGTGGAGTATTGCGAGTGGTACTTGGCACGATGTGGATGTGGATTGGACGAAGGGGTTTCGTAGAATACCCTCCGCGTTCACCAGACCTCACACCACTAGACTTTTTTTTATGGGGATACTTAAAAGACAAAGTCTACGCTATAAAACCTGCAACAGTCGCTGAATTGAGAGCAGCCATTGAACGAGAATGCACACAAATACCAAACGAAATGTTTCGTGATGTTTGCGATTCCATTGCTTCGCGTTATCAGCAGTGCCTGGACCAGAACGGACGTCAGTTTGAAAACAGGCGTTGACAAAACAATTAAATAATGTCTGTAGATTCTTTTACATTTTGAAAATGAAATGTATTTTAATAAACACTGCCTTTATAAGTATTTAAAGTGTGTATACATTTTTTTGGGACGCCCTGTATACTCAACAATATTGAAACCAATCTTACTATACGGCAGCGAGACTTGGACCCTAAACACAAGGACGAGGGTAAAAATGAAAGCAGCTGAAATGAGGGTCCTGAGATTGATAGGAGTAAGTAGATTGGATAAAATAAGGAACACTGAAATAAGAAGACGATTGGGTCTAACTTCGGTTAATGAGAATATTGAGAGGAACCACCTGAGATGGTACGGGCATGTCCAACGAATGCCGATGGAAAGGACAGCAAGAAGAATGCTGGAATGGGCCCCTCAAAACAGAAGACCAGTTGGAAGACCCAAGATCCGATGGATGGATAACATCAAGAGTGCTGTCGAGAAGTGTGGAATCAGTCACCAACGGGCGAACTTGATGTGTGGAGATCGTGAGGCATGGAGGGGTCTCATCCGAGGGCTCCCAACTGACAGACCGCTTTAGGTCTACCAGGCGCCTGGTAAGAAAGTGTCAGGGTGTTGGGTTGCGTGTTCTCGGAAGAGTGACCTGTATACCGTAGCGATCGTGGTAGTCTTTGGTTGGGCACACAGGTCCCTGCAAAACTTGATAGGGATGAGAAGCCAGGGAGAATGGATGTTGTATGAGATGGGGATAACTGAGGGGACGGGCATGTTGGAAAGGTCCAGGAAAGAGCGGACCGCTTCAGTGAAGTGCCAGCTTCGTCCTTGGGGTGGGAGGTCAGAAATCGCCGCGCATAGAAGCGAAGAGGGTAGTCTACGGACGAAGGTATGTCCTCATGAGGAGCAGACGCCGTCGGAGGGCAAGAGGGAGGTAATTGCATTCCGCTTGGAGGCTGGAGAAGAGCGGAAGGCACCGATGGCGAGGCGGAGGCCCCTCTATTCAGTATCGGGTCCAAGATACGGAGGCAGGCGTTGGAGGCTGAGCTGTATACGACACTGCCATAATCGAGCTTCGACTGGACCATGGAAGTGTAAATGCGAAGGAGAGAGCGTCGGTCTGCGCCCCATGTGGTGTGGGAGAGGTGATCTAGGAGAGCGAGGGGACGTTGGAGGGATGGCCCGTTGCATCTCCGTGCGATGGATGGGGAGTCACGTACGATAGAAGCGTCGAGTAGCCTTAGTCTTGGTGCGTATGGCCTCCGTGCACTCTGGGGTCCACCAAGGTACCCGTCGGGTGCGGGGGTAGGCGGTGGATCGTGGAATGTTAGTGTACGCAGCCGCTACGACGACTGATTCAAAGTATGCGATGCACTCGTCGGAGGATGGGAAGTGGGCAGTCGTAAGGGATGTAGATGTATTGTCGTGGAAGTGGGACCAGTTAGCTCTGGCGGCAATAATCCATTTCTCCAGTACCCGAACGGTCTGGTCAGGCCAATTTAGCGTGAGTTGAAACGGGAAATGGTCACTACCATAGTCCTCTTGAAGGACTTGCTCCTGGAGACAGAGACAGACACACACCGGACGGGAAGTAGCAATCAAAGAATTAAGATCCCCATTGTTTGCGAATATTCCTCTACAGTTCCGATGTACTATTGTAGTTTTTGGGGGGTCCATTATTCGATAATGGGGGATGAGTAAAGGTGTAGGTGCTAGGGGGTTGGGGTGTGAAGGGAAATCTGAGGTGCGCGAAGCAAAGGGGACGGACGGACGGACGGACGGACGGACGGACGGACGGACGGACGGACACACACACACACACACACACAGTATATATATGCTGGGTTGCCAGAAAAAAGTAAGCTATTGCTTTTTGCTTTTATCAACTATTATATTTACTATTGTCAAGATTTGCTTGCTTTTATAACGATTTAAATAAATAATTTACTTTATACGTAGCACTTCTATATGTCTTTATAATATTTGTTTTTAATATACTCTATCTTTGTTGCAGACTTTTCAAAAATAAAACTGAAAAAATCTTAAAAGCAATAGCTTACTTTTTTCTGGGTAACCCGGTGTGTGTATATATATATATATGTATATATATATATATATATATATATATATATATTATATATATATTATATATATATATATATATATAATTATATATATATATATACACACACACACAGACATGCATATGTCCATACATACACACGCGCGCACATTCAGGTACTGGCATGTACTGTACATCCATAAATACGCACCCGCATACATATTACATACACACAGACATAGCCAATATACAATCAGATAAACGGGACGGTAATGTCTTCATATACTTACATAGCAAAGAACTGCCATTAACAAGCAAATTTTATGCTTTATTGGCAAAATGGAGTTATATGGTAAATCTTATTAGATAACGCAGTGTGTAAAGTTATGTACACTAGTTTCAGAGAGAAAAGTACATAGTGATTCACCGGTCTGCATGAAAATCGATTTCTTTATTTTGAGTTGTGATTCTGAAGCAGTTCGCTGCGCTGAATTCAAAAATGCTACCAGTCTTTTTCTATCACCCACAGTTTTAAAGTTATTAGCAAAACAATTTTGGGGCGTTTTGTAATTTTTTACCTTTTTTATCTTTAATTAATTTCGTTTTTTCATATTTTTCAGATATAATATTCTAACATTACGTCTTTAAAATTTTAATAATGGCTTCTAGAGGATGTACCCATAGTCCAGACATATTTTGTTATATTTGTGGTCGGTATGTTGTTGTAAAACAAAGGACAAATGTAACGACCTTCATTAAGAGAGCTTATCATGCTTATTTTGGAATTAAATTAGGAGATCAAGACAAAAGTTGGGCTCCACACAAGGTTTGTCTTGTGTGTGTTGCGGCACTAAGGAATTGGAGCAAAGGTAAAAAGAAAAGTTTGCCATTTGGGATCCCTATGGTATGGCGCGAGCCTAGAAACCATACCGACGACTGCTACTTCTGTTCTTGCAATGTTAAAGGTTATAATGCAAAGAATAAAGAGAGCCTTCAATACCCAAGTCTTCCATCTGCAATAAGGCCGGTACCCCATGGTCCAGAAGTTCCTATTCCCTGCCCACCCGAGAGTCTGGATCAATACAATTCAGATTCTGATTCAGCTCCAAATCCAGACAATGATGATGTTTATGAACAGCCAAAAGCTGACCGAGATCCTCCTAAACCATTAACCCAAGCCGAACTAAATGACTTAGTCAGGAATTTGAATCTGCCTAAGGACTCTGCAGAACTTTTGGGGTCTAGATTGCAGGAGAACAATTTATTGGCATCCGACACATACTTCGCTTGGTACAGAAATCGTGAGAAAGACTTCGTACCTTTTTTCGAAGAAGATGGTCCCTTGGTAATTTGCAAGGACATCACAGGATTAGTGTGCAAGCTAGGCATCGAATACCAAACCAGTGACTGGAGGTTGTTTATAGATTCCTCTAAAACCAGTCTAAAAGGAGTGTTACTGCACAACGGTAACAAATATGCATCAATCCCAGTGGCCCATTCTACTCATTTAAAAGAGACCTATGATAACATGAAACTGCTTCTGGAAAAAATTCAGTATCAAAATCACAGATGGATATTGTGTGGGGATCTCAAAGTCCTTTGCATGTTACTTGGGCAGCAATCAGGATACACTAAGATGCCATGTTTCATCTGCGAATAGGATAGTCAAGCACGTGACCAGCACTGGAAGAGGAAAACTTGGCCTCCTAGAGAGAATCTTACCCCAGGATCAAAGAACATTTTACATGAACATCTAGTTGAACCAAATAAAATCCTCCTACCACCCTTGCACATTAAGTTAGGCTTGATGAAACAGTATGTCAAAGCATTGAATAGAGAAGGTGAGTGTTTCAAGTACATTTGTTCAAAATATCCAAAGATTAGCTACGAGAAAATAAAGGAAGGTGTTTTATAGGTCCTCAGATTAGAAAGTTATTGACAGACGATCATTTCCTGAACACAATGACCAATAAAGAAAAAGAAGCATGGCTTGGTTTCAAAGATGTTGAAAACTTCTTGGGAAACTACAAAAGCCAAAATTATGAAAGACTGGTGGAAAATATGCTTAAAAAGTTTTGCGCCTTAGGCTGCAACATGAGCCTGAACGTTCACTTCTTATTTTCGCATCTTGACCGTTTTCCCGAAAATCTCGGAGATGTCAGTGAGGAGCAAGGGGAACGATTTCACCAGGACATCAAAACCATGGAAAGAAGATATCAAGGAAGATGGCATACAAATATGATGGCGGATTACTGCTGGTGTCTGCAACGAGATCAGCCTAACGCACAGCATAAGAAAACATCAAAGAAGCACCGGTTTAGTCGTCATTAGTCAGATCTACCTTCGTAGTCCTAAGTCTTTGGAATAAGTCCCCTGAAATGTTTGCAAGTAAAGAAGGTAAATATATTTTGTTTCTTTCAGTTATTTTTTTATGCTTTCATAAACAAGCAATATGCTTGTCCAAGAGCTAGGAGCTATTTAATTCTGCTTTAATTAGGTTTTACTCTATCACCTAAAGATTTCGTGCTACAAGGGGTGTTGTAATACCTCATCTGTCCACAAATGTTAACCACCCATTGATGGGAGGGGAGAGAGTATTTTGCTGGGAACGGGACTGGTTGTTATATATATATTTATCCTACATTATTATGTAAGCGTTACTGTAGTCTATAACAACAAAATTTATGGTTTAGCATGTGCAATCCAATGTTGGTCTCAATAAGATGGTTCACATTTGGGGATAAATGGGGGATTTATGACACACCCCGTAGTAAGAAAACCATACGTGATAGGGAAAAACTGACTATATTTTTGAGATCAGCGCTCTCAAATTATATAGAATCACCAACTAGTTTGTAAAAATCGATCGACAAGTTTTCAAATGTGTACTGGTGTTATCTGTTGTAAACTACAAACATGTTTAGAAATACATACAGTATGGATATTCAGCTAAGATTACACATTCATACAACTAGTAACTACACATAATTACATATAGGTATCCAGCTGAGATTACACCTTCGTATTTATTGGGATATAATTAAATATTATTAAATATTATATAATTTGTGGTGCAACTCCTTTTTCGCGGTTGCACTTATTGCGCGCGCGGGTTCATTTCTTTCAGGATGACTTTGCCTATCCACTTGGATGGGCCTTCAATTTTATATGCAATTATTCCAGTTTCGAAAAGGACTTACACAGAGGGTTTTTTATTTCTGTGTAACTCTAGAGCTAGCACTAAATTCAAATTCTTAATACAAGTCTACAGTTACAAAATTTGGGAAATTTACTCTCAAACGTTCTGTGCGAGTTCCGCAGATTTTTCCAGGGGAAAAAAAATGCGTCAAATTAAATCAAATAAATTTTCACAAAGTTCTTTTCTGTCACTAACAATAAAACCCTTACAAACAAGTTCGCGTAAAACAAAAGAAATTCGGATTTTAGAACAACGCGAGACCGTTTTAAATAAAAAATTTTTAATCATGCCACAGGGTTTAAAGATTCTCTAAGTCACTTCAACTTTACAGGCCAGAACTACAACTGCTTTATAACTCTAAGTTACACCTTAGGATTACAAGAACTACTCCCTTTAGTGTCTAAAGGGCCTATCAAAACCATTTTCATTACATGACATCATTCGTACAAAAGTTACTGATCTTTTATTGGCTCTAATCTCAACTTCGTTAAATTCTACGCTACGCCTTTCTGAAAGAAAATTTCAAATTAAAATTTAAAATTTTCTCTCGAGGGTTTCCCTGAGGCGAGACCAAAGAATAAACAAACAAACCCAAACCTTTACGAGCTTCAATTATGAAAAGCAACCTTGTTCAGCTATATTTTCCCGTTTGTAGATTAATTAGTCGACCATAAATCTATCCGGGAATGTCAAACAATAATTTCTTTTCTTGATAATGTACTCAGCCTTTGACTCTATCGTGGGTATCGGATCACTTTACTTTTGTAGGTCTTCATTTTAAAAGATTTAAATTTTCACGCGAAATTAAATCGATTTCAAAACCACTTCACTCTTTCTTTTTACCATTTCTTATTTACGTTTTGATACGAGATTTACGCATACAAATTCACTGTCACAACAAATTACAATATTAAAATATTAATTACCTCGCTCATTGACTATCTTAAATAACCTTAGATGCCTTCACTTCGCTCATATTTGGTTTTTATCAGTTATTTTTTAGTTTTGCTGGATAGAAATATGGAAATTATGGAAATAAATATGGAAAGAAGAGTATGTAGTTTCATTTTGTCATTGAAATAAGACCAACGGGGGATACAAAGCTATTGCTCGTTCGAGTTGATCAATTTGTCTTTCAGTTTCCTTCGGAAGATTTTTAATGTCCTAGCAGGGCCATGGCCTAAGGGTTTTTGGCGCTCTAGTCAAACTATGACTGGGACCCCCTCCCCCGACACACATTCAATATTGAGAAAAATGAGAAGTCTAGAATGAAATTTTACTTTTATTTACTTGGCATTCGAAATGAACAATGTAAAAATAAAAATATTTTTAATGATTTTTTCTACTTTTCATTAATTCTAACACAATTATAACAACATTTAGAACTCTGTTTTTCGTGCTTTTGCTTTCGCAAATTGGGCAATAAGTCGTTCGAGACAAAGTTTTGAAGCTATTTCGTGGTCTATCGAGATGGTGGCCATTCCAACAAGTCTCTCTTGCAGCATGGAAGAACGAAGGTATGTCCTTATCAATTTTAACTTTAAAAAGCTACTCTCCCCACTAGCAACAGAAAATGGGAGAGTCGAGAGAATTCGAAGAGCAATGAAGATGATGGGAAAGCTGTCTGCGAGTTTGTTTGTGTTCAGAAATAAACTGACATGGCAATGATGCACTGGTTTACAAGTACAATATTTGATACTTTCGTATATGAAAAATAACAGTATATTTTTTTAAATAGAGAAAAAAATTCACTTCCGTCTAATTTGGTGCCCCTTAAAGCCTGGCGAACTAGGCGACCGCCTAGTTTGCCTATATGGTCGGGCCGGCCCTGTGTCCTAGATTGTTTTATCTCTTGATCAAATAAACAAATAAAGGTTTGGACCAGTTGAGGATAAGGATCTAGTCGCACAATCTAGAGTACGATTCGGTTTTCTGATGTACGTGTCTGATCGGTCTTGTGTTAAAGCGGTGTGTTTGGGAAGCTAATATTTTGTTTTGGATGATTTGTGGAGCAGTATTATGGACTATTTGATACGTGTATGAGGTAATGTTTAGTTTGTATGATAGATTTCACCTAGTTTAAGAATTTTTAATTCGTGGAACATGAATTTCCTAATTAATCTTTTCTGTATTACTAGTAATGGCTGTAGCGAAAATTGACGTGTGCTTCCGTAAGCACTAATGCAGTATTGTAGGTGTGGGTACATAATGGTGAAGTATATGGATCGAAGAACCTGTTTTGGGAGTGCTGCACCCGCTTTCGTAATTATGAATGAGACCTTGGCTGATTTGTTGCATAGATATTCAGTGTGCTCTTTGAATGATAGGTTTGAATCGATGGTAATTCCCGTAAGTTAGAGCCAATTGCACTCGCTGAACAGGGATAGGGATAGGGATTGAATTTGTGTGTTGGTTCAAAGTGGGGGGGGAACGATTTCTTTTTGTGATTACTATATAAGCCCTTCTTTTTTAATATTTATGGATAATTTGTTCGCATTAAGCCATATATAAACACTTTGTAGTTCATTGTTGGTAGTCGTTTGGAGTGGTATAAGCGAATTTCGAAGTTTGGTATTTTAAAGGTGTCACCCTAAAATTTTGTTCCATTCTACATAAAAATAATTTTACAAAATTTCAATGAAATCAAATAATGGGGCTGAAGTTTTGTTCTGTTATACCCAGACAGAAATCCGCCCATAATTCCCGTTTACAACGACATAACCAGTTTATTTTTCTGCTTTTCAAAGTATTCGATGACATCCAGGTTACTCCCAGATTTCGTTGGTGGGCAACTGGGCATTAGCTACTCGTTGACGGGTATCGTGGTCGCCAGCCACTCAAATGTTGCTTGGGCATCGATTCTTTCTAACTGTCTGGGAAGCGACGCCAGTGGTCTTGTACAACCTGAAGCAAGTACTACTTCTGAGCTTCCTTCTTCGCTATGATGGCATTGTATTCTTCACTGAGGGTTACACCTCTCCCCTTTCGGCACTGTCGTTCACCACCCTCGAGTGGTGAAGCGTATCCAAACCACCTCTATAATCCTCTCGGAGTCCCCATGACACGGGGTCAGAATCCAGGAATCTAATCGGAATGCTGAGGCAAATGAAGAGCTCCTCATGCTCTTCGAGACGAATTGTCTACTGTCATGTCTCCAGACTTCCTTACGTCCAGCTGAACACAGTTTGGTAGTTCATCTATGCCCTCTTTTTCATTAAGGGCCTTCAGTATTGCCCGCTTGGACTCAGTTGACGCAGCTGGATCCAGACGCGAGTTTCTCGCTCAGATACCATAGGTGTCCTGCAAAATTATTGCAGGTAACTTTGGAGAGGACAGGATTCTCTTTTTCATACTTAACAAGAAGTTGGAGGAAGATGAGGTCGTTGTTGGGAGCAGAAACGGCAAGCAGGGCCGTGAACCGTGGTTTGAGGTCGACTCGGACAACGAAGTCACGGAGTCCTCTCTCCTCTCGGTTAATGAGATGGAACTGTCCCCGGAACACCCAGATTTTGAGGTTGTACACTGCTGTGGCCATCCATCTCGTATGATGGAGGGCTCCAAGAGCTACAGATCGCACGCCACGGGGAGGTATGCCTCCAATAAAGATGATGGCCTGCTCAAGGAACTCACGGTAATCATCTCTGGGTAGACTAAACTGAAGCTGAGTCGTGTCGAACGCAATCACACTCTCCTTGTCATTTTCCAAGACATCTGCTACTGCTTCATGGCCAGCTCCAGTTTCATACCTTGTTTCATCGAGGACTTTCCAAGATTGCTGGAGTCGCTTGAAATGGTGACGTCTGAACCAGGGGAGAGTCTCATACTCTACTCGAAGTAGTATGCCAGAACAAGTTCCAAGATGTGGTGGAAGCATGCTAAGTGCAGGAGATCCTTCTTCAACTTCTGCTCGAACAGTACCCAGGCTCCATTTCTGTGTCCCGTGTTGCTCGCTGTTCTGTCGAAACATACGGCCTTTACACGATCAATGACTCCCCACTCTTCCAACAATGCGACACTGCGGAAGTTTGGGCCTCCTCACTGCTTGAAGGCAACTTAGAAACACCAAGCAGTTGGTTCACTCTCGCTCCAGACGCGATGTCCGCGTCGGAGGTCCGCAGAACGCCACTTCGGTCCTTTAATGGGCTTCTAATGGGCTCTCTACTATTAACATAACTGAAGAACTCCTTAGGGTCCCCACCAAGGGTTCTTCGTTACGTTTCGCTAGCCTAACCTTCGCCTTCACTTCCCTACACAAGCGGACATACGCCTCAGTGTTCTCATGGGAACGATTGGCCTTCGCCCTCCTATACGCGGCCTTCCTATTTCGGATAGCCGAAGCGATGTCACGATTGAACCACTTAGACTGCGTTGAAGCAGGGCTGACCGGTTTTGAGGGTATGGCAGCAGACTGCAGCACCATAAACTCATCCCGGAATGCACTCCACACTCCCTCAACATCGCCGCACACCTCTAACCCCATCTCACCTACGGTATCCGGGAGGCTAACAAAGTCCGCCCGCCGTAGATCGAGCTTACTGTCTATCCAGTTACTACGCTTCACCCGAGGGACGCAGACACGGAACCTAATCAGACCGTGATATCACTCGCCCAACGATTCGTCAACGGTGAGGCCAGTGACGAGGTTGTCTTCGGTCGTGAATACTAAGTCTAGAACGCTTTCGCCTCGTGTAGGCTCATTGACCCACTGACTGAGGAAGTTCTCATCAGCAGAGTCAACTAGCCTCCTCACTTCAGCATCAGCCGTCCTGTCTTCCCACTTTATGCCGCGACAGTTGAAGTCTCCTAAAACTACACACACCCTATCCCCTAGCAGGCTACGGAGTTCGGTGTACCGCGCTGTATCCTCCTCGAGGAGGAGATGTGGAGGTCTGTACACCAAGATTAACCTATAGTTCGTCCCTCCCACGTTTGCGAAACATTCTATACCCGGGAATTTCGAATTCCCCAACGTAGTCCCTACGATAATTAAAACCCACTCTAATAGACAGAGTTTATTTCCACAACAGTTTCGATGCCCACTGGCATCCTCTTCGGGTGGATACAGAAAAACGAATGAACCAAAAACAAGAGGGAAAATAGTCCAGGGACCATTAAGAAATTCGCACCTAGGTTAAATCCCGTTCTCCCGACACTGGAAGGGCATTTTTACTAAAGGGACCCGCTTATAAGTACATTCGCAGAAATTTAAAACTATCTTCTTGTTCTATACATACAGATTCTATTATTTTTTTACATAATTATTACATTTATTATTAAATTTATTACATTTAATATTGCATTACTATTTATTAAAGAAATTATAAATTTATTATTACATTGTTTATTATACAGAAATTGTAAACCGAAAAAACGAATGAAAAAGGCGAGAAGGAATCCAGAGACCATTAAGGAATTCGCAACTAGGCTAGATCCCGTTCCCACGACCCCAGAAGGACATTTTTTTAAAGGGTCCCGCTTATAAGTACATTCGCACAAATTAAAACTATCTTCTTGTTCTATACATACAGATTCTATTATTTTGACATAATTACTGCATTTATTATTGCTTTTACATTTTTTAACATTTATTATTATTACCTTTACAAATATTATTATTTATTTATTATTTTATTACATTTATTGCATATATATTTATTTCCACATTTATTACTTCCATTATTACATTTACATTTTACCGGGGGGGGGGGGGGGGGACAAATGAACCAAAAGCGAGTAATTAAACAATCCAGAGACCATTAAGAAATTCACACTTAGGTTAGAACCCGTTCACCCGACGCCGTAAGGGATTTTTGACCAAGAATCTCATTAAAGGGTCCAACTTATAACTTTATAAGTACCTTCGCACAAACTAAAATTATCTTCTTGTTCTATACATACAGAGTCTATTATTTTTCTTTTGACATAATTATTACATTTATAAAGTACCTTACTTGATTCCCAATCTTGATTATTTTGGCTGGCGTGATAAAAAATGGCGTAATTAGTATTACAACTTCTGAAGGCATATTTGTGTTCTTTAATACGGGTTCCAATATTTCTTCCAGTTTCTCCTACGTATACTAAATCACAACTTTTACAAGGAATGCTGTAAACACAGGCTTGTTACTGTTTTGCAACGTTATTCCTAACCAATTTACCTTTCACGGTAGAGGAATATTTGAACGCCAAAGCAAACTTAAAATCTTTCGTCAACGGTTTTACTCTTTCTAAGCCGGCAATGTAAGGCAAACTCGCATATTGTTTTTGGTTAACTGAAGGTTCCCGAGAGGTATAAGATTTTCTGGCTTTAAAATACGCCTTTCTGATAAACCACTCAGGATATTTTAAATCCTTAAAAATGTCCCTACGATCTGTATGAATCCAGGACTTGGTGATAGCAACGATATCCTGGTATTCTGATGCTAAGAGCGCTCGTAGCTCGCAAAACTTATTCCTAATCGACCTAGCATTAAAAAGCATTGCACGGAGGGAGCCTTCCCTATTCTGACCGCCCCCTAGCACGACCCGTTTCCCGAACAGCCGGGGCTGTCGGGAGTTCAAGAGCCCCTCACCAACGAGGGGCAGCTTCCGCAGGAGGCTGAGCCCCCTCCAACGGAGAGAGAGAGAGAGAGAGAGAGAGAGAGAGAGAGAGAGAGAGAGTTACAAGGAGTTGCAAGGAAAAGAAGCACCTCAAAAGGCCTTGCGGCCCATACCGAGGAGGTACCAATGGCAACGGGTGCCAGGGAAAATTTTGTACACACTCAAATGGTGTGCAAGATTTGGTCTAATCTTTTCTTGAACTGATCCACAGAGGAACTGTTCACAACTTCTGAAGGCAACCTGTTCCACGTGTCACAGATCTTATATGTAAAGTAATTCCCACACACACTAGTCCTAAACCGTTTCAAATCCAACTTCCAACCATTGTTGCGAGTTGGGTTATCATTTAAACTAAACATGCTTCTAAAATCGACATCGTTGAACCCGCGTAAGAGCTTGAAAACCTCGATCAGTTGACCGCGCAGCCTCCGAGTTTCCAGCGAAAACAAGTTCAGGGCGCGTAACCGTCGATTGTAGCCCATATGCCTAACGGAGGGATTAACTTTGTGGCCTCGCCTGCACTCGCTCCAGCCTCTCAATATCTTTCCTGAGGGTGGGCGACCAGAACTGCACTGTATACTCCAGGTGCGGCCGAACCAGGGAATTGTACAGAGAGAGCACAATCTCCTTGTTCCGAAACTGAAATTGCCTCGATATAATCCAACAGCTTCTGGGCTTTCTTTTCCACCTCTACGCACTGTTTAGTAAACTTAAGGCGCTGCTGATTAGCACACCCAAGTCCTTTTCCAAACCAGTCGCCTCGATATTGTTCCCCAACATCGAGTAGTCCGACTTGAGATTGGCGTAGCCAATGTGCATCACCTTGCATTTACCCAAGTTAAACGGCATTTGCCATTTTTCGGACCACTCTCCTCTCCTACCTAGGTCCGCACGCAGTTCCTCGATCGCTTCGGGCGTCCCAACATTGGCCCGAAGCTTGGTGTCATCAACGAATTTGGCGATCCGACTGACGATGCCACCGTCGATATCATTTATGTAAATGATAAACAACAGCGGCCCCAAAACGGAACCCTGAGGAACCCAATAGTGACCGAGGCCCAACCCGAACTAGCCCCTTTAATTACAACCCTCTGCCGCCTAGCGAAATGCCCTAGTAGCGAAACGTAGCGAAACGTCGGTAGCGAAATGTCCGGTAGCGAAATGTCCGGTAGCGAAACCTAGCACCCGGAAAAAAGTTGAAGAAAATACCTTGACCCTGGAAAAGTAGCCAAGGAAATTTTACAGGAAAGTGGAGAATATATAAATAGCTCTATATTTAGCATGCTCACAAAGACACTGTGCAAGCGAACTCCTGCAGAGTTATGTTATGTTTTAGTCAAACTATGAGAGTATTCAGTACTTTGTCTAGCCTATTTTTAAAACACATTTACACTTGACTGGAAACAACCTGAGGGAGTTGGTTCCAGATATTAACTATTTTATAGGAAAAGAAATTCCCGCAGACAGAGGTCCTAAATGTCTTTAGTTCCAGTTTAAACCCATTATTTCTTGTCGGATTGGCATTAAATGAGAATAAATTTCTGTAATCTACCCTGTCTATTCCATTGAGCACCTTGAAGACTTGAATAAGCTGACCCCGCAACCTCCTCGTCTCTAAGGTAAACAGATTTAGGCGCTCCAATCTTCGTTGGTAGCTTTGCATTCTCATTGAAGGGATCAATTTTGTAGCCCTTGCTTGTACTCTTTCTAACCTTTCTGTGTCCTTCCTGAGGATGGAGACCAAAACTGCGCACAGTATTCCAGTTGAGGTCTGACTAGTGAATTATAAAGAGACATTACAGTCTCCTTGTTCCGAAACTGGAAATGTCTTTTAATATAACCTAATATTTTTAAGGCCCTCTTTTCGATTTCTGCACAGTGCTTCGATGGTTTCAGATCGTTGCTGATATAGACTCCTAAGTCTTTCTCTAGATCGGTCTCAATCAAGTTCCTTCCCAAAAGAGAGTAATCGGTCTTCGGGTTTTTATAACCTATGTGCATTACCTTACATTTGTCCAAGTTGAATGGCATCTGCCAAGTAGCAGACCATTCGCCCAACCTGTCAAGATCGTTCTGAAGCGTTCTTACGTCCTCCTCAGTACCTACACTACTTCCTAATTTCGTATCGTCTGCAAATTTGGAGATTGTACTTAGAAGCCCGACGTCTATATCGTTAATGTAGATGATAAAAAGTAAAGGACCCAAAACGGAACCCTGTGGGACACCACTGGTGACGGGCACCCACTCCGAAGCCACTTCATTTACTACTACTCTCTGTTTTCTATCTTTTAACCGGTGCTAGGACAGTTTGTTACCGGACATTTCGCTACTGGACATTCGCTACTAGGTCGCTTCGCTACCATACTCAAAAAAGTTTGTTAGTTGGTTAGTTCTTCACGCCACGTGGTTTACATCCAAACCACGCCCATACGAAAGTTTAATGTTTTTCAAATTTTTTAGATATAAGTTTCGTTTGTACCAATCTCATGAGAACAAGTAAAGTGATTGTAACTGTGTTTTCTAAGAACTCACAAGTGTACAAAATAATTGAAAATATATACTGCCCGATTCTAAGACATACAAGTGTTAACAAATAACTTGCATAACTTATATAACTGTGCTTTCTAAGAACTCACAAGTGTACAAATTAATTGAAAATATATACTGCCGATTCTAAGAAATACAAGTGTTAACAAATAACTTATATACAGCCTTGTTTGTGCCCATTCAACTCTATTTAGTTTTATAATTGCTGATTTGCACTTAACAGCTAATATGCCACGCATCTTGACTTCAAAAAGGAATAGAATAAAACTGATTGACGATCTAAACTATATCTATGACAAACAAACAGAATGCTGATGGTTCGAAGCAGTATTGGATGTGCGAGAATAGCACGTGTAAGGCCAGGGTACACACCTATATAGACGACGAAGAATATACCATTATTAAGACTGTTGGCAAGCATAACCACAGTGCAACCGCTTCAACTGTAAATGCAAGAATTGCACAGCAAAACATAAAAGAAAAATCAGTTTCTACTCAAGATGCTTCTCGGACCGTTATATCCCGTGAAACGGCAAGTTTGAATCAATGTATTTTAGCAGAACTTCCCATGGTATCATCTATAAGCCGCAGTATCAGACGTTGGAGACAAGTACAAAACCAGTCTCCTCCAATCTCACAAACACGACATGGTTCTCTCATTCCGAATGAGTATTCTACACTCAATTGTGGCTCGACATTCCTCCGGTATGATAGTGGGATAGACGATACACAAAGAATTTTAATATTTGCAACAGATCAAGCTCTTGAGGACCTTAAGAAATTCAAGACTTGGGCTGGAGATGGAACATTTAAGTGTAGTCCCAACATATATTATCAATTATATACTCTCACATTCAAGCCAAAGACTTCAGTGTTCCACGACAGTTTGCTCTACTTCCCGACAAGACTCAAAACACTTACAAACGACTTTTTGTAAAGTGAAAGAACTACTACAAAACAATGAACCTGCACATATGGTAATGGATTTTGAAAAGGCAGCAATCAATAGTTTTGTAAATGTGTTTCTGATGCGAATATTACGTGTTGTTTGTTCCATCTAGCACAGAATACCTACAAACAAGTTGTACAAAGCAGGTCTAAAGCAAAGATACCATGATGATGATGATGATTTTAGCCTTAAGATTAGATGTTTTCCTGCACTTGCCTTTCTGCCAATTAATGATGTCATAGAAGGCTTTGAAGAGCTCACTGATGATGATGACATTCCACAAGAAATTGTCTCCTATTTTAAAACTAATTATATAGGAGTAGTGAGAGGTCGTGGTCCGCGAAGGAGATTAGATCCACTGTTTCTATTGATTCCTGGAATATTATGAAAGGTCTGTAAATGGAATGCCCCGAACAAATAACAACTTGGAAGGTTTCATAGTGCACTCAAACTTTCTGTGACAAGTTTACATCCAAACATCTGGACTCTGATTAATGCCTTGAAACAAGAGGAGCATTGGCAAGGACCAAAGTAGCCCAATTGAATCGTGGTGATAACCCTCCAAAGAAAAAGAAGTACAGGGACTACGAACAGCGAATTAGAAGATTGCGGAAACCTATGATTCTGGAAACAAACTTGACTTCCTTCGGGCAATAGCTCAATCTTAAATATTTTAGCAATTATTGTATTTTTTATATGACACACGTTTCCTACGTTCACGTTTGCAATTGTTTATATGACAAACATTGTATTTTTTTTATTATATTTCTATATATTTGGATATTTAATAAATTTTAATCAATAATTTTTAATAAACATTAACAAATAAGTTTTATGTCTTAATAAACATCAACAAATATACTCAGTTATTTACCTATGTAAATATTGTTAACGCAGCTTTATGTATAAAATAATATAACAATGATTTTAACCTTTAATGGTAGCGAAGTGACCTAGTTACGAACAGACCAAGTAGCGAAATGTCCAGTAGCGAAATGTCCAGTAGCGAAATGTCCAGTAGCGAAATGTCCAGTAGCGAAAATGTCCAGTAGCGAAATGTCCAGTAGCGAAATGTCCAGTAGCGAAATGTCCAGTAGCGAAATGTCCAGTAGCGAAATGTCCAGTAGCGAAATGTCAGTAGCGAAATGTCCAGTAGCGAAATGTCCAGTAGCGAAATGTCCAGTAGCGAAATGTCCAGTAGCGAAATGTCCAGTAGCGAAATGTCCAGTAGCGAAATGTCCAGTAGCGAAATGTCCAGTAGCGAAATGTCCAGTAGCGAAATGTCCGGCCACCCTTTTAACCAATCCTCAACCCAGTTGGAAACGAGGCCGGTGATTCCTAGTCCTTTGACTTTAGCCATTAATCTCGCATGAGGAACTTTGTCAAAGGCTTTTTGAAAGTCGATATACACTATATCTATTGCCCTACTCGCATCGTACAGTGTATGCATATTATGGAAAAACTCTAACAGGTTTGTCAGACAGGATCTATGTCGCCTAAATCCATGTTGAGAATAAAAAATTAGATTGTTAGATTCAAGGTGGTACACAATACGTTTTGTAATGATGGATTCCAACAGTTTGCCGACAACTGATATTAAACTGATCGGGCGGTAATTAAAAGGATTTTCCCTATCACCCTTTTTAAAGATTGGTGTTACATTTGCTAACTTCCAGTCGGTTGGAACTTTCCCTAACTCGATTGATTGTTTAAATATGGTTACTAAGTCGTCAACAACATTGTGGCTAACCTCTTTCAATACCCTTGGAGAAATAAGTCGGGGCCAGGTGATTGCATTTGTTCATCTTATATATATATATATATATATATATATATATATATAATATATATATATTATATATAATATATATGAGAGAGAGAGAGAGAGAGAGAGAGAGGGGGGGGTATTAGAGCCACAACATTGAATTTTGCAGAGTAAAAGTAAATTTAGCTCTCATGGAGGTTGCTTAAGTGCACAAGTGTTCAACTGTAAAGGCCAGACGGTAATTTCGCTTATGAATACTCAAATTAAATAACAGCGAAGATATTTACAGACAAACATCCAATAAAATTGGGCTAAAGATGTATTTACATTACAATCTTAAATTATTTATTTGAATACTTGCCAGAAAAGGAGAGAGAACACAAATTTCAAAGAAAAATGATAAACTGATTTTGGAAAGACTCGTTTTTCTTTGATCGAATCGTACCGAACGATCTCTTTAAAAAATAAAAAATATGAAAAATAAAGATTTTGACATCAATACGATCTCAATGAAAATATATGAATTATTACAGAATGAAATTGCAATTCCACTCTGTAAACTAACGAATGAATCGGTAATATTAGGCATATTTCCCGTCAATCTTTAACTGGCGTACCCCTTGCCAATTTTTTCGGCTCCTCACGTACACCCATTTCATACTATCCCCAGTATAATTAGTATGTACGTCACTTTGGGATTCGTTTGTACCCATCTGCCCTTCATACTATTTTCTTCCCACTGATTTCCTCTTGTAATGCAAAAAATTACTAAGAATCTATTAGAAATAGAGTTGTTAATATCGACAATGAACTACTGAAAAACCTTAGCCGCCATGGAATCGTGTTAACATTTGAAAAAATATGAAGCAAAAATACCATACATTTGGTATTATTAAGAGGCTGTACGTATTATTTCTAATCTGACCAGTCATTCAACAATATGAGGTAACACAAAGAGCCATATCCAACGAGCTAACAAAATGCTCGCTTACATTAATGATAAACTTGACCTTGTTTTTGAGAGATCAGTTACTTAATACGTGGACGAATGTTAGTAACTGCGAGAATAAGGTCGGTTTCGGAGCTGAGGCGATTTCTGTTGAGCGTTTTTATGGCTATTAAGGCTGAAAATTCTTCCTCACACGAGTAAGTTGATGGAAAGGGTAAAAGTGCATTAATTCGAGTGTCACTCGCTTCCTTACATTCTTTACGAAAAATCTGCCAACATTCATAAACTGTCAAGGTCGGATTAACCATGGTGCAAATGGCGCAACTGCACCAGGACCCCCCCTCAATTTCTTGCGAGTGCCCGCCCTATTTGAATGATGTGTATGCCTCTGAAAACAAATTTTGTTTTTGTAAATAGATCATTTTTTTTTATTAAAATTCTATTTTGAGTCTTTATGTATATTGTGCATACATCGTACTTCCAAATTTGTAGTTGTAATGGTTTTCATACTGTAGGTGCCCTCAGTACTGGTGCAGCCATATCACTATTTTTATCTTCATCTTATTCTCATAGCAGGCCGTAGCTAGGGAGGACCGGGGGGTCGAATGATCCCCCATTGACAGGAAAGGTCCACTTTCGTCACCACAGTTATAACTTATGATGTGATATTATAATATACAGGGTGTCCCAGAATTAACTATCTATTTCAATGAAATCGGACAAATTTAATAAAAACTGACATAATTTTGTGTTTATTACTAAATTATGATACAAAAACAAATAGATTTATAAATCATAAGTCAAAACTTTATTGAGAAGTTTCAACATGTGCACCGTCTGTATCTCCGCAAATTTCAAATCTATCCTCAGCGCTGCGAAACACATTTTGAAGCATTTCAGGTGTTATCTCCCGCACTGCCAACTGGATGCGTTCTTTAAGTTCAGCTAAACTACTGATCTTTTGGCGATAAACCTTTGTTTTTATGAAACCCCATGCAAAAAAATCCAGGGGTGTCAAATCCGGAGAACGCGGAGGCCAAGGTCGAGGTCCTCCACGTCCAATCCACCGATTCGGAAGGCGTCTGTTGAGGTATTCTCGAACAATTAGAGCATACTGACATGGTGCTCCATCTTGTTGAAACACAACATTATCAAGAATGCCATCATCAAGAAGCTGTGGTTCGAGAAACTGCTGAAGCATATCAAGGTAGACGGTACCTGTTACAGTTGCTTCCGCAAAGAAGAATGGGCCATAAATTTTGGATTTGGTCATTCCAAGCCACACGTTAACTTTTGGAGAGTCTCTTTGCCATTCTATGACTTCAGACGGTCTTTCATTGGACCAGATAATGAAAAAATTATGAAAATAAAATTATGAAAAAAATTTAGAAATTTATACATTTTTAACACATATTAAACATGATAAACATAAATAAAAGTGTGTTTTTAAAAAATTTGTCCGATTTCATTGAAATAGATAGTTAATTCTGGGACACCCTGTATAACATCATTTAGTAAATAAACACTCGCATTTTTTTTAAACTCCCTAAACTACTCTAAACCCCCTCCGCAATGACTAGGTGGTTGCACCAAAAGATCCACCTCTCTACAATTTCAACACCCCCACCACTTGGGAAGTCCTGGCTACGGGACTGGATTGTTCTTTTAATTGGCAAGACATTTGTAATTGTTTGAAAAATTTTCTGATAACTGTTGTACCCAAATTAGATGTTTATTTTGTATCATATTTTAATGAGATTGATCTAATAAAACAATACAATTGATTTTACACTCGCTCATTGGTGGTCTGTTCTGAGAAACAATTTTTAGTACTGTGCCCTTTTTTCTTTGGAACCCCCTTTACTGAAATGCCTAGATCCGCCCTCGCGGGCATTACACATTTGAACACAATATTTAATCCTTTCAACAAATATATTTCCCTTTTGTGATACTGAACCTTCGTAAGATTCCGTAGGTACTTATGAATCGTCATTCAAAGAGAATCTGGTATACCTGTATGTCTAAGTATTTTAGTCCACAATACAAACTGAAGACTTAAAATATTTCTTACAGGATTATATAATACTTAAAACAACTTAAGAGATCCCCACAAAAGGTTTGCATCGGGCTCCCACACACTTAATCCGGCCCTGAAGACTGTATGTTCTTGAAATATAAGTTTGAGAGTGTGATCGACAAAATTCAATTAGACTCCTTCATATTAGTGATGGGACGATACCAAAATTTTTAACGATTCCGATTCCGATACCACTAAAAAGTCTCGATTCCGATACGATTCTCGATTCCGATTCCGATTCTCAATATTTTTAAATATAATTCTATACTTGTTTTTCTGGAAATTGTCATATTTTACTCTGGTAAGATTAACTATTTACATTATGAGTAGGGCAGTCAAAAGTTGACCGAAAAAATTAAGAAAGTTGACCTTACGAACTGAAAAAATTGACTTATAAAGTTGCCTTTACTTTCAATAATAAAAACGATACTTTAATTACTTATTCTTGCTCTTCTACATCAGTTACCGATTGTGGTAAATTATGAAGTATTTGCCAACATTTCTGCAAAAAATTGCGATCCTTACTTAATAATTTATTAAGCATGGAGAAAGATCTCTCTACAGCGGCAGTTGTTGGTTGACATTGCAAAAGCTGACCATAAACTGTTGTGAGATTCCAGGTCTACTGAGGTTAATTATTTCACAAATACCATTTGTCTTGAGTCTTGTTTCAATGTATTGTTTGACTGAACACATATCTTCGCCAAGGTTGATAGAAAATGGTTTCATATGCCTCTCTAATGGTGCAATCAGATGCTTCCATCCTAGTCACTAAGCTAGCAATCAAACTATAATTCATTTTGACATTAGTTGCTTTGGCAGTTTTTCATTAGCAACACTCTCTTTAGCCTTCTGAACAATGATTCCTTCATCTTCAAAATTTTCCACAATTGTCTTCACATTTGGAAAATTGTCTGCATAATAAAAAGCAGCGTTCAGCCAGCTTGCCCAACGTGTTACAATCGGTTCTGGAGGAGTTCCTATTTCAGCAAACAATTCCTTCCTTCTTTCGTTTTTAAGAGTAGAAGCGAAGTTGCCAGTTAACCAAAAAGATGCCAATTTTTAGTTATTTTAATTATTTATTCCAAAAAATTGACTTTATTTACCTCATTGCTATTTTTTGACCTAACAGGTAAAAGTTGACTTTTGGTTGACCTATTAACTTTGGTAATATACCCCCTACAGGTGTTTTTATTGCATTTTCAGTCGTTTCAGCGAAAAGTGCCCCATAGAAAACAATTTGACTTTATTGACTTTTGACCGCCCTAATTATGAGTATGGTAATATAAATTATAAATTATAATAGATTGGTTTAAAAATAAAAATCAACTGTAAGTTGTAACAATTCATTTTAATCATCTTGATTACACATCATGGATATACATGTTTTAATGTATAGCTACAATACAACAAAAAAGAAATTTGTTATCCTCTTTCATTTAAATTTTAGTTTACATTGCAAAACTGGTTCAATTAAAAGTTAAAGAATCGTTTTAAGAAACGGAAATCATGGTACAATTCTCTCGATTCCGATTCCGATTCCTGAAAATGCTCGATTCTTCCGATTCTCGATTCCGATTAATCGTCCCATCACTACTTCATATGTAGGGGAACAGCTCATCTGAAATGGCTTTATCAATAAAAAGGTTTGCAATCCAGTCTGATGTGATGTCAGTCTTTTCAATTTTAGGAAAATAGGAAAGGTCAGTAGTATAGCCGCAAAAGGGGAGAGTGCAAGAATGTTGCAAGTTATTATGTAATGTTGCAAATGGGGGTGGGGGTGTTGCAAAAAAAGGGAAAAAAGAAAAAAATTACCCCAAAGGGCCCTTTGTTGCCAACCGAGGTTGCAAGGGGCATGCAACTTGGAGGCGGAGTTCTCCCCCAAGCTATTCCCCCCAAAGGGCCAGAAAGGAGAGAAAGGAGGAGAGGTGTTCACCTGGCAGGAGCCAAGTGCATATTAAGACTTCAGCCGAGTAGGCGTTGTTTTATAGGCTCCTAATCAGCCAGTTGGCTGAGCCAAGGGGAGGAGGGGTACACCTGCAGGAGAGAGAGAGAGAGAGAGAGAGAGAGAGAGAGAGAGAGAGAGAGAGAGAGAGAGAGAGAGTAGTTGCCTTTGATTGGAAGGCATGCAACTTGGAGGCGGAGTTCTCCCCGCTATTTTCGTTTACCTAACCTAAGAGGCCTCTAAGGGGTTTTCCCAAAGGGCCAGAAAGAGAAGGACCAGAGGTCCTTGCTCGGCTGGGAGCCGAGCTTGTAATGACTCCGTCAGTCGTCTCTCGGTCTTTTATAAACCTCTATTCTGGCTGAGTTGCCAGATCGCACCATGTATGCAGTTGCTGAGTTGCCAGATCACGCCATGTATTCAGGTGCTGAGTTGCAAGATCGCACCATGTATTCAGTTGCTGAGTTGCCAGATAGCGCCATGTATTCCAGATAGCAAAAACCATATATTAATCATCCATTTAAATAGTGTACCACAATATATGATAGTAGATGAATCCAATTA
This sequence comes from Bathynomus jamesi, assembly GCA_023014485.1. NCBI lineage: Eukaryota > Metazoa > Arthropoda > Malacostraca > Isopoda > Cirolanidae > Bathynomus > Bathynomus jamesi. The sequence continues at coordinate 15,694 of JAJOZX010010664.1, read as the reverse complement.
AATTCTGTTTATTAAATAAATAATTTGTACACACTTAATTTTTATTATAAATATTTAAGTCACGAATAACGAAACGGAATGAAAATTTATGAAACACACGACCCTCATTCCCCCCAATCCCCATGCGAAGAAAATTGAAAAAAAAACGAAATTTAAAGCAATTAATCAATTGAAATTAACCAAAACACAATCCGCTATAACGGGGTCGGATGACTAACGACATCTTTATATTTTCGAAGAACACCTGCTGGTTGAGAGACCTTCCCCCCAATCCCTGATAAGTCTCCCTTCACTCCAAATGAAGAAAATTTATGGGAAAAATCAAAACACACGATTGTCATTCTCCAAACCCGTATATATATATATATATATATATATATATATATATATATATGTATATATATATATATATATATATGTTAACCCCTCCGTCTATGGCCCTGGGTTGGTTCGGATCGACGGGGGTTCTAGTTACGGAGGCAAGCAACGGATATTTCTTCTATATACTTTCTTCTATAACTTTCTAATTCTTTTTTCTCGCTTTATGGGGTCGACACTCTGTTAATTCTTTTCTTTCAATAATACTCTGATACTTCTACTTGACTAAATTCCTCTGAAGATAGCCCAACTCGAGGGGGAAAATAAAAAAGTTTCTCTTACTGTAATTTTCTTCTTAAAAATTTACAGGTAGTGGTCTGAATTTTACAGGGGTAGAGGTTCGACCTCTTTCGACCATAGCTCAGGCCGGAATCTAAAAATATTAAGGAGGCAAGGGGCCTCTGCCCCCTCCCCGCAGCGAGGCTGTTAACAAGGGGTCTCTTAGCAGTGACCAAAGCAGAGAGCCGTAATGAAGTGTCCTTCATTTTACAAATACATGTATAAAATATGCCTGAATGTTGGGGGATGGCAGTTGGAGGTTAAGTTTCCCCCCTTTTAAACACGATCAGGTGTTTGAAAGTTTCCAAATAAAAAAAAAAAAAATAAAAATAAAAACTAATCTTATTTTTTTTTTGCACGTCTTCATTTCTGAAGGCGATATCATTTCACGACTGAGTACATTTTTGTTTGGGTTTATTACAATTATGATTTCGATTAAGGATTACTTCCCATTCGCTTATGATTGTCCCTAACAATTCTATTAAAGTACATTCTTACATTATATATAAAGTCATTACATTCAATTATAGTTTCATTGAAGTACATTACGTCGTTACCATTCTTACAGTTTTTATATATATATATATATATATGGTTAGATTATATATGGTTATTATATATGGTTATTAGTACAGCACAAGTACAAGAGACATGACAAGATAATTTATATACAACATAATATGTTATATTACATTTTAATGTTATGAATTTGGATCAGAGCGAAAGATGTTGTTTATCTTAGAAACGTTCAATTCTGCTGTGATTCGCGAATTCGACCACTCAACTACTGTAAGCCTAATGAATGTCTTGTGAGGGTGAACGCACTTAAAATAAAAAAATAAAAAAATACATGTGGACGGATTTTACATGTAACAGAATAGGTTGTGTGCGTAATATAGACGAGCGTAAAATATGGACTGATAGGTTGATAGGTATCAGTAGACAATAGGTAGGAAACAACATAAATAATGATGTATAGAGAATGAAGTTTTTTTTTTTTATTATTATTATTATTATTCTTATTAAGGAATTTACCATACATTCAATACGGAAGATGTCCAAATACTAAACACGTGATTCAGTGTTCAAGGTATGGAAAACGTGAAGAGAATTAAGTTACTTTATGACGTCATAGTTATTGAATTTTGTACGTATAATACAAATCATTATTAGGAAGATTTACAAGAACGAATTAGAGGCAAAGAGTGGGCATTAATGACTAAGAAGTACAACTACGGGTTCCAATCCTGTTATATGCAATGTGTATGCATAATCTAGGGACGAGGGTGAGATGCAAGACAATCATAATTAATTAATAACTTCTATAACAAATAAAAATGGATACGACTAAACCATAGGTATGGTAGATCGTAGGGTTTTGACACGAACAAAAATAGGAAGCCACAAGTAAAATTATTATCCAAACTCGCGTTAAGCGATTTTGGTTCTTATGTAAAAATGAATATTGATTATTCATTGTCCATTTTTACATATATACAGGGTGTCCGAGAATTATCTGTACAAGTTTTGGCTGTTATTAAAAGTCAACCATGAAGTGTAGAAATTCCAGTGTTGTCCCATTTTACAGAGAATCTCATTATGTTTTTTCTGATACCAAGTTTCGACAAGTTTTTTAGAAATTCCAGTGTGTCCGAAAATTATCTGTACAATTTCATCTTTTAATAAAATTCTTGATAACACGTAAAATTCTTAAACAAGATTATTTACAATCTGTATTTTCAAAAGTTTCTTTTATTAAAGTAAAGTTGTTACAAACTTTCGATATGTGCATCATCAGTGATTCGCAAAACATCCAATCGATAATCCAAATGTTGCCATGTACGCTGCAGCATATCCACATCAATTCGCTCAATAGCAGCTGTGATTCTTGCTTTTAAATCATCAATGTCTGTCACCCGCGTACAAAAAAGAAAAAACTTGTCAAAACTTGTTATCAGAAAAAACTTAATGAGTTTCTCTGTAAAATGGGACAACACTGGAATTTCTACACTTCATGGTTCTTTTAATAACCCAAAAATTGTAGAGATAATTCTCGGACACCCGGTATATATATATAATAAACAAATAAACAACTCGTGCACACACACACACACACACACGAGGAAAAGGAGACTGTGTCAATTCGACAAAAGTTCTATTTAAAGTTGAAATTAGCCAAACCACAATACGCTATAACGGGGTCGGACGGCTAAGGACATCTTTATATTTCCTCCATTAGATTTAATGATCGTATTACCCCACCCACATTCCCCCATGTGTTTATATATATGTTTATATATATATATATATATATATATATATATATATATATATATAGAATCATAATAATCGTGCCTATTTGTCAACCCCTTATATATATATATATATATATTATATATATATATATATATATATATATAAATTGAATTTCGCCGTGGCACACCATGTTTGCAGGCGCTTTAGTGGAGCAAGCCTTATTTACTGATACAAATTATATCTATCGGTCAAATAACTTTTAAATCAATCACTGATTGCCTCTCTAAAACCGTAACAATACAATTTATTAAGTAGAATATTATGGTTTATTACATCAAACACCTTACTCAAATCCACCGCCAATACCCTCAATTTATTATTAATAACAACTAGCTCTCCCACACTATATATATATATATATATATGAATAGAAACGACATAAGTATTAAGGAACGTTTCTGCACACGAGGAGGAGAGATAACGAAATAATGAAAAATGAGGCGAACCGCCTGGGAATCGAACCCAGGGCCTTCCAATTGCCGGTCGGACGCTCTACCATTATGCTACGGACCTCACTCAATCACAAATCGAAATTCTCCCAAATAGGGCAGAAACCAATGCCCTCAGAGAGCACCCTCGCAAATCGTGAATATGCGCAAATAACTGCAATGACCGCGCAGTATATAAATGAATAGAAACGACATAAGTATTAAGGAACGTTTCTGCACACGAGGAGGAGAGATAACGAAATAATGAAAAATGAGGGTGCTCTCTGAGGGCATTGGTTTCTGCCCTATTTGGGAGAATTTCGATTTGTGATTGAGTGAGGTCCGTAGCATAATGGTAGAGCGTCCGACCGGCAATTGGAAGGCCCTGGGTTCGATTCCCAGGCGGTTCGCCTCATTTTTCATTATTTCGTTATCTCTCCTCCTCGTGTGCAGAAACGTTCCTTAATACTTATGTCGTTTCTATTCATTTATATACTGCGCGGTCATTGCAGTTATTTGCGCATATTCACGATTTGCGAGGGTGCTCTCTGAGGGCATTGGTTTCTGCCCTATTTGGGAGAATTTCGATTTGTGATTGAGTGAGGTCCGTAGCATAATGGTAGAGCGTCCGACCGGCAATTGGAAGGCCCTGGGTTCGATTCCCAGGCGGTTCGCCTCATTTTTCATTATTTCGTTATCTCTCCTCCTCGTGTGCAGAAACGTTCCTTAATACTTATGTCGTTTCTATTCATTTATATACTGCGCGGTCATTGCAGTTATTTGCATATATATATATATATATATATATATATATATAAATGGACTTTCACCGAATTAAAACAAATCACTAAGCAGTTAAAAGAATTCGCTCTATTATCATATTCACAAATCTACACACACACACCTCTGTATATATTACGAAAATCAGGAAAAATGCCAAACGTGTATTAATTTAAATGAAACTAAACGTATATTAATTTAAAACAAATGAATTTTGTCCTTTTAAGAGAATTATTTATTATAAGAATTTAATTACTCAATGTAAGAAATTAATCATTAAACGCGCGCGAAACACACGTATTTGTCCGAGGCCTTTTGAAAGGGGCTAGCGGTAGCGAAGGATTTTTGGTACGAACTTGCTCTTCTAGCTTTCCGTGTCTTTGACTTGTAATTAAAAATGATTTTATTAAAGGCAATGGTTATTTCTCTTGCAAACTTGTATGGCATCAGTTTCTTAGTTTATTGAAATGAATGAACAAAAATGGAAAGGTATATTATTATTATCGTGCATTTCCAAATTAACACAGATTTTTGTCAGAGGAATATATGGGGAAACAAATCAAAACATACGTTCATCCTCCCTCATTTCCCCCATATATATATATATATATATATATATATATATATATATATATAACTCAAAACACACGTGCCTGCGCTGAAACCTTTGAAAGGTGTGGGCGTTCACAGAGGATTTTTTGCTTGAACTTCCTCTCTCTCTCTCGTCTCCCTTCACTCCAAATCTTAACTTTCACACACGCACACAAGCACACACACACACACACACACACACGAGGAAGGGTTTCCGACAATCTGGGTCAATTCGAAGAACACCCGTTTCTTCCAGACCGCTCCTGATAAATCTCTCTACATTCGTCAAAAAAATTAGCTCAGACGAAATACATACAATTCTTTCACCTTACCATATATATATATATACAGGGTGGGCCGTAAGTTTCCATACATAGGAAAAATAAACATTTTTTTACGGACAACCATTTTTATTTATATAATATGCTCTACATGGTTGCCATTGTTTTGAAAACACATTTCAATACGTGTTCCCACTGTTGATGAACACGCATTAGCACAGTTGACGTTATGCTTGTAATGGCGTTGGTGATACGTTCCTTTAGATGATTTATGTCTCGTATCTTTTCCTGATACACCATGGCCTTCAAGTGCCCCCAAAGATAGAAATCAAGGGGGGTGAGATCTGGGGATCTGGGAGGCCACTCCACAGGACCACGCCGACCAATCCAAGCATCCGGAAACTGCTGATCCAAATACCGACGCACGTGAAGACCATAATGAGGTGGAGCTCCATCTTGCTGGAAGTAAACTGGGAAGTTACCTTCCTCGTTTAGCAGGGATGGGAAAATCTCTTCTTGCAACATGTTAAGATACCTTTCGGCATTAAGATTTCCACTGACAAAAATTGGTCCAATAATTCTGTCACCCCATATCCCGGCCCACACCATCACTTTACCGGCACCTTGCATCTTCGTCGGACTCAGCCAGTTAGGGTTAGCATTACTCCAATAACGTATGTTTTGCCGATTAACCTCTCCATTGACGTAAAAATTTGCTTCATCAGTAAACAAGATCTTACGTCAAACGTATATTCTTAGGGTATCTGAAACATAAAAACAAACGTTTAATTTTTCCTATGTATGGAAACTTACGGCCCACCCTGTATATATATATATATAGAAAGAGCCATATTAGCTGTTCTAGCCTTCCGTGCATTTGACTTGTAATTAAAAAATGATTTTATTAAAGGTGCTGGTTATTTCTCTTGCAAACTTGTATTCCACTACAAAGTTTACTGTTGAGATGATTGAGAGCGAAAGCTGATCCGTGTACCCTTTGCAATAAGCAAACGTGGTTGCGACTTGCAACGACTCGCTTTGAAATGAACGCCCTTCTAAAGACGCCGAATCAACTGTTACCCTTAAATCTCCAAATCAATATGGTTTCCGTAATAATAGAACAACGGAAATGGCTACTTTAAATCTTATGGAAAATGTAAATATACAGAATTCATTATTGTAAGGAAGTGGTTGGCCACCAATAAAACTCTTCCTAAATACCAGTAAAACAAATTTCATGATTTTTACTAATAAAAGAAAATGTATATCTTGATGAATTTAATGTTAATGAAATCGCCATAAAGGAGTGTACTGTACAGCGTAGTAGGATAGCTCTTTAAGTCAAGCTAGGCTACGTTTTGGCAATTTCCAGTTCCGAGAAAAAGACTCAAAGCCATTTCTATCTTTGCGCATATATATATATATATATATATATTATTGAAAATGTTAATTGTTCTAAGGCTATTTATAAAAGAAAATGGGGTTTTGGTACAACTTGCATAATTATGTATTCTATAACTTGCTTATTGTAATTTTAAATGTTATGAACGTTATACGCGTCACTATTAAACGTCATTTATATAAGGGGTGTCAGGAAATGATTGCCCCCCCCCCTGAAGATCAAAAACTAGAAGAGATAGATAAAAACCGGCGAGACCACTTGAAAGAGCGTTAAAATCTGAATAAAAACCATTATATTCTATTCCTGTGATTTTAATTCTTACCATTTTTTTCCCCACAGAAACCATGGCATCATCTATTTTGAACGATTCAGAGAAAAAGCGAGTTCTTGACCGCATTCGAGCTGTCACATTTCGTGAAGCAAAGGAAGCTGGTGCAACTTTCATAACTCGACACTGGGTGGCTGAGAGATTAAAAAGATCAGAAGACTTTGTCAAAAGGAATTGGAATAAGAATCCTGAAGATTGTGAAACAGAATTTCGAGGAGGAAGACCGGAGAAATTATCTCAAGAATCGAAAGACATTGTGCTTGCTGCATCACGGCGCCGAAAGAAGAGCTGCTCTGAGGTAGCGAAAGAGATACTTATCCGTCGTGGTAAATAGTCAATCGGCAACTTGTGCATCAATTTCGAGTTCGCCAAGGCTTGAGTGCTTGGCATGAAATAGCTAAGCCACGGAAGAGTGATCTTAATATTGAAGATCGGCTATGGTTTTGTGATTATCTTGAGGAATGGACGGAAGACGATTTCCTTCACTTGGTTGTCAGCGATGAATTCTTCGTTTATGTCTCCAGAAAACCAAATTTTCAGAATGATCGGGTTTGGGCAACAACTCCTGATGAAGTCCCAGACGACCAGAAGTATCGAGAAATAGTAAAAATTCCAGCATGTGTGGGTGTTTTCATTATGTTCTCTATTCGGAAGCTCATCTGGGTTATCAAACCAAGAGGAACCAGTTGGGATGGGATGGGCCTTATTTTCGAAATGTAATTTTAGCCCAACATGTAATTCCGTTTTTGAAAGACCCCGAGTGTGTTTTGGATGTTGAACAGGCAACCTTTCTTCACGACAAAGCCCCCTGTATGAAAGCACTTGCGACTCAACAACTGCTTAAGGACAATAACATTGATTTTTTCGGAAATAATGAATGGCCTGGCAATTCTCCCGATCTTAATGTCTGTGAACATGTCGGATCCATCATGAAGGATCGGGTGGAGTCCTTAATGCTGGAACAACCCATTCAGAATCGGTATTCAACAGAAATTATGACTGCAAAGATCAACGAAGTCCTTGAAGAAATGAATCATGATACCGATCTCTTTGAGACACTTCTGGGATCATACCCCGTCGATTAATGGCCGTCAGAGCTGCAAATGGGGGCAACACCCGATATTAAAAAGTGTTTTTTACTCAAAATTAAACGCTCTTTCGCGTGGTTTTTGTCTGTTTTTTTCTATTCCTTTCAGTTTCTTCTGTACAGTGGGGGCAATCATTTCCTGACACCCTTTATATATATTTTTTTTTTACTTTCGATTTGATTTTGGATTATGTGTTTCTGCTTTGTAATTTTAATTTTTATTATTGAACAGTTTTAATTTTGTACTTTAGATCTAGCTCTCCACGTTTATATATTTTTGTCATTTATACATTTTTAGCTTTCATTTAGCAGACCTTGAAAGTGCGATAGAGTCCCCCCCGAAACAGCGGATGCAGCCAAATATAATAACTTTTCTGCGCTACGTCATCGTCTTTATCCTAAATATAAAGTTTAATACAGTTCTTAGTACCTCTGTCATTCAATTATTAATCTTATGTTATAATGTTTCAGAACATTCATATGATCCCTTTCCAGATAGAATCCTAGTCCAAACGTAGAACATTCATATGATCCCTTTCCAGATAGAATCCTAGTCCAAACGTATTTGGTTTTAGAATTTATAAATCTTAAAAAGATGTAGGAAAACAAGAAACACAAAGGAGAAAATGAATTCCTAACTGATGTATTTACATGCTCAAATATACGTAATAATAATAATAATATCGCTAACAATAGACATATATCTGCTCTTATTTAGCTATTTGTTAATTGTAGTTAAACAGCAGTGAACATTCCTCAAACAGTAGGCTGTGGACCTGACAAGATTGTTGAAGCCAGAAAAAGCTCTCCATAATTAGTGATTGAACCATTCTTCTTATTTGAGCATACAATTCAGTTCCAGTGAATATTCTTATGGCTCATTTTAATAGAAAATATTGTTTCAGGCACTGTCTCTACAGTTTTCAAATCCAAGTGACATATTAGGTAAGAAAGAGCAGGAGTTTGGAACAGACTTAATAAAAATAAGTTTAACCCTTTCAGTCACAGTGGAACTTAATGTCTCATTAGAAATAATAATAATATATCGTACTAAAAGACAATTTTTTCTACAAATGTTTCTACATGTTTAATATATACTGTATTTAGTTTGTTGTCAGGAAAGGAACCCAAAATGCTTGTAATATAAGTTACTCATTACTATTGCTTCAGTTATATAGGCTACTATGGTGATAATAAATATCTGCATTCTTGCAAGATTTTATTATTATTATTAAAAAATGTAGCTCATGACATGGATTGGCTCGAGTGGCTTCATGTTTTCCAAATGTAATGTAATGTAAGGGTAAAGTACATATACATATTGAGAGAGAATTGTCGGCCATACAATTTTAATTTTTACATTCAGGTAGCTATTATTATTATTATAGATTTTGGGCGTGTGTGTGTGTGTGTGTGTGTGTGTGTGTGTGTGTGTTTTTCACACATTAGGATCATCGTTCTTTACATTTTTCTAGTTCATGTAATCATTGTATGAAAATTATAAGTATATTTATTACTTTTGACATGTTCCACATACTCTTTAGTTTTAGACTTAAGGTTTTATCCAAAACAAAATGTTTGTTATTCTGTTAAAATGATTACAAAGTTAAATTTTCTTCAAAATCCAGCATGGTTAAGCAAACTTAAATAAAAATAAATCCTTTTTTGGTTATTTTTTATTTCACTCATAAATTTACAAAAGTTGATATTTTCACAAAATTTTCAAAATTAACATCAACTTTGGGGCTTAATATAAAGGTGTCCAAAATTAGTCAGGGAGTTGATACTTCTAGTAAAGATACATACTGTATGTGTACAAAAACATATATTAAGGAATAGATCTTAACTCAACTCCTTCATATAGTTTTGGCTATTCAAAGAAAAGTACTTTGTGAAAAATTCTGTATTTTTTCAAAATTTTGAAATGTTTAAATTTCTTTTTACAACATTGAATTGTAATTTTACTTCCATTTTATTACTTGGTAAGTTAATTCACAAATGTTAAATTATCTAAATAAGTTTTACTCATAAAAAAGACAATATATACCTAGATTACTACTACATTTGCAGATAACACAACAGATGGACCAGCTTGTTGGCTCAATACTTGGATCTACCCAAGTAAATCATGTAGAACCGTGTTCTACTGCTCTTTAAGCACTTCCTAGTAATTTAAATTATGCAGTTAGTACAGATAAACTAGCAGTAACCACCATTTTCAGTACAAAACCTTAAATTTAAGTAGCTCTGTTGTATTACTTCCCTTAATACAAGTGTACAGTACTTAGCTATACACAATAATGAATTCCTGAGTTTTTAAGCATGTGAATTATTGGCTATAAGTTCATATTCTTTTTTTAATGTGTTGTTTTATGTAAATTCGTATGTAAACTTATATACAGCTAATAACTTATGTTTAGACACTGACTCAGGAATTTATTATTGTACTCAGGCTTTAAGTCTGATTGTCTTCAACACTCCATGGCCTCACAGCCATAAATTGACAATTTATTATTCAGCTTGATACAGGTCTGTAGTTACTTAGGCTTTTTTTAAATACTCCTCAATTTTAGATAAACAATCATTTGATAACTTGTACTGTCTCCCCATTTTCTCAGCAACTGTAGGTGGTTCAATTGAACACAAAACATGTTGGAATGGAATCCAGCAAACGTCCTCTTGTTCAGGCCATTTAAAAGGATTCTTTTTCATGAAATTTACTAATAGATCCTTCTCAGTATCACACACTTCAAATATGTTTCCAAGAAACCAGTCACCTTCATAGAAACAGGCCACATATGTACCAGGTTTATATTGGTAAGCCACATTTTCTTGTGTAACATTGAGGAAGGAAAGTTGTACGTTAAATAAATTTTTATCACTAGAAATTTTGTACAGTTTAATGCCTGTTGATGAAGGTCTAAAGCAGTGATATGAACGGGTTCCTGGGATTGTCTTAATTAAGGAATACCTTTTTTCTAACTCAAATAAATTAGCATTTTTCCTCAATTTTAGCTGAATCAATGTATAGAAATTGTATACCATTAATATTAGATTTGCACCAATCGAACATCTCTTTTGCATTGGTGATGTGACCTTTACTTGTTGCTTGTAGACTTGCCCGGGCAACTAACCTTTTGACGGTGCCACGAACACCATCACAGGGGCTCTTTCCGTGAGAGGTGGCAAAAAAGTTCCATTCACATGTTAGTCGGAAATCTTTTTCATGTAACACTGAATTAATGATGTTTTTATACTTTTTATATTGACTTGCTGCGCCATCGCTAAAGTAACAAAAATGTTTTAGTTTAGGATTCTGACTTTTAAGTAATTTCAAGGCTTCACATAAAAAAGAATGAACTGCAGTTGTGTTGTGTGTAAGTGAATCTGATATTACACAAAAATTTGTAACTTTTAGTTCACCATCAACTTTTTGATAGCAGACTACCGGATGCAAGGTAGCCTGGGTATTGTCCCAGTGATGCCCTTGTACGGCATCCTGAATTATAAAACTAGTTTTCAGAGGTCACCAATGAATATATATATATATATATATATATATATCAGGGATGGGGTCAAATACAATTGCCCAAATACAAATATAGATACACACTATTTTTTTTACGGCCAAATTCAAATACAGATACTGTTCGAATTTATAAATCCCCAAATACAAATATAAATACAAATATGAAGCTTCAAATACAAATAAAATGCAAATACAATTTTTACTGTATTTGCAAATTTCGTACCAATTTCATCCTAAATATAAACGGATAATATTTACTTGACTTCGGCTACCACTCAAGACAATACTGGTATAGTACTTATTGTATAAAACTTAACATTGCAATACTTTGGCTCTTATCAAAGTAGACTTCATTTTCACACCAAGGCAAGAAAAGTAACAAATTCCTCTTGTTTATTATTTTTATTAGAGAAAATTATTTCACGCTTCTTGATATTTCTGCACTTTTGCATAATTAAAGAAAATAAATTCATATTTCTCAATGTTTGATTTTTTACTGTTCATATCAATTTGTAGTTATATGCACAGGTCCTTGCACTATGTGACTGTTTTATTATAATGCATCCCCGCAAAGGGGTCCAAGCATGTACGTTGGGGCTTTTTACGCTCCAATGTATGTGCTCGGTCCTCGAGGTTTGTGTGCCCTCCCGGCTGTATCTCTCATGAGTTACTTACTTTAAGTAACATTAAGATATCTACTGTCTGTACAATGGATTTAAAACATTTAACTTAAATTACATTAGTGTATTTGACTGTATTTGAAGCAAATACGGCAAATAAAAGGCTCAAATACAAATTCAAATACAAATATGCAGCTTTTAAATTCTCAAATACAAATATCCATTTTTGTGTATTTGTAAATACAAATACAAATACGTATTTGACCCCATCACTGATATATATATATAATATTATATATATATATATATATATATATATATATATATATATATAATTGATTGTTGACTTCTCTGAAAACTATAGTTTTATAATTCAGGATGCCGTACAAGGGCATCACTGGGACAATACCCAGGCTACCTTGCATCCGGTAGTCTGCTATCAAAAAGTGATGGTGAACTAAAAGTTACAAATTTTTGTGTAATATCAGATTCACACACAACACAACTGCAGTTCATTCTTTTTTATGTGAAGCCTTGAAATTACTTAAAAGTCAGAATCCTAAACTAAAACATTTTTGTTACTTTAGCGATGGCGCAGCAAGTCAATATAAAAAGTATAAAAACATCATTAATTCAGTGTTACATGAAAAAGATTTCCGACTAACATGTGAATGGAACTTTTTTGCCACCTCTCACGGAAAGAGCCCCTGTGATGGTGTTCGTGGCACCGTCAAAAGGTTAGTTGCCCGGGCAAGTCTACAAGCAACAAGTAAAGGTCACATCACCAATGCAAAAGAGATGTTCGATTGGTGCAAATCTAATATTAATGGTATACAATTTCTATACATTGATTCAGCTAAAATTGAGGAAAAATGCTAATTTATTTGAGTTAGAAAAAAGGTATTCCTTAATTAAGACAATCCAGGAACCCGTTCATCACTGCTTTAGACCTTCATCAACAGGCATTAAACTGTACAAAATTTCTAGTGATGAAAATTTCTTTAACGTACAACTTTCCTTCCTCAATGTTACACAAGAAAATGTGGCTTACCAATATAAACCTGGTACATATGTGGCCTGTTTCTATGAAGGTGACTGGTTTCTTGGAAACATAGTTGAAGTGTGTGATACTGAGAAGGATCTATTAGTAAATTTCATGAAAAAGAATCCTTTTAAATGGCCTGAACAAGAGGACGTTTGCTGGATTCCATTCCAACATGTTTTGTGTTCAATTGAACCACCTACAGTTGCTGAGAAAATGGGGAGACAGTACAAGTTATCAAATGATTGTTTATCTAAAATTGAGGAGTATTTAAAAAAAGCCTAAGTAACTACAGACCTGTATCAAGCTGAATAATAAATTGTCAATTTATGGCTGTGAGGCCATGGAGTGTTGAAGACAATCAGACTTAAAGCCTGAGTACAATAATAAATTCCTGAGTCAGTGTCTAAACATAAGTTATTAGCTGTATATAAGTTTACATACGAATTTACATAAAACAACACATTAAAAAAAAGAATATGAACTTATAGCCAATAATTCACATGCTTAAAAACTCAGGAATTCATTATTGTATATAGCTAAGTACTGTACACTTGTATTAAGGGAAGTAATACAACAAAGCTACTTAAATTTAAGGTTTTGTACTGAAAATGGTGGTTACTGCTAGTTTATCTGTACTAACTGCATAATTTAAATTGGAAGTGCTTAAAGAGCAGTAGAACACGGTTCTACATGATTTACTTAGGTAGATCCAAGTATTGAGCCAACAAGCTGGTCCATCTGTTGTGTTAACTGCAAATGTAGTAATAATCTAGGTATATATTATCTTTTTTATGAGTAAAACTTATTTAGATAATTTAACATTTGTGAATTAACTTACCAAGTAATAAAATGGAAGTAAAATTACAATTCAATGTTGTAAAAAGAAATTTAAACATTTCAAAATTTTGAAAAAATTCAGAATTTTTCACAAAGTACTTTTCTTTGAATAGCCAAAACTATATGAAGGAGTTGAGTTAAGATCTATTCCTTAATATATGTTTTTGTACACATATGTATCTTTCTTTACTAGAAGTATCAACTCCCTGACTAATTTTGGACACCTTTATATTAAGCCCCAAAGTTGATGTTAATTTTGCAAATTTTGTGAAAATATCAACTTTTGTAAATTTGAGTGAAATAAAAAATAACCAAAAAAGGATTTATTTTTATTTAAATTTGCTTAACCATGCTGGATTTTGAAGAAAATTTAACTTTGTAATCATTTTAACAGAATAACAAACATTTTTTTTTGGATAAAACCTTAAGTCTAAAACTAAAGAGTATGTGGAACATGTCAAAAGTAATAAATATACTTATAATTTTCATACAATGATTACATGAACTAGAAAAATGTAAAGAACGATGATCCTAATGTGTGAAAAACACACACACACACACGTCCAAAATCTATAATAATAATAATAGCTACCTGAATGTAAAAATTAAAATGGTATGGCCGACAATTCTCTCTCAATATGTATATGTACTTTACTCTTACATTACATTACATTTGGAAAACATGAAGCCACTCGAGCCAATCCATGTCATGAGCTACATTTTTTAATAATAATAATAAAATCTTGCAAGAATACAGATATTTATTATCACCATAGTAGCCTATATAACTGAAGCAATAGTAATGAGTAACTTATATTACAAGCATTTTGGGTTCCTTTCCTGACAACAAACTAAATACAGTATATATTAAACATGTAGAAACATTTGTAGAAAAATTGTCTTTTAGTACGATATATTATTTTATTTCTAATGAGACATTAAGTTCCACTGTGACTGAAAGGGTTAAACTTATTTTATTAAGTCTGTTCCAAACTCCTGCTTTCTTACCTAATATGTCACTTGGATTTGAAAAACTGTAGAGACAGTGCCTGAAACAATATTTTCTATTAAAATGAGCCATAAGAATATTCACTGGAACTGAATTGTATGCTCAAATAAGAAGAATGGTTCAATCACTAATTATGGAGAGCTTTTTCTGGCTTCAACAATCTTGTCAGGTCCACAGCCTACTGTTTGAGGAATGTTCACTGCTGTTTAACTACAATTAACAAATAGCTAAATAAGAGCAGATATATGTCTATTGTTAGCGATATTATTATTATTATTACGTATATTTGAGCATGTAAATACATCAGTTAGGAATTCATTTTCTCCTTTGTGTTTCTTGTTTTCCTACATCTTTTTAAGATTTATAAATTCTAAAACCAAATACGTTTGGACTAGGATTCTATCTGGAAAGGGATCATATGAATGTTCTACGTTTGGACTAGGATTCTATCTGGAAAGGGATCATATGAATGTTCTGAAACATTATAACATAAGATTAATAATTGAATGACAGAGGTACTAAGAACTGTATTCAACTTTATATTTATGATAAAGACGATGACGTAGCGCAGAAGTTATTATATTTGGCTGCATCCGCTGTTTCGGGGGGGACTCTATCGCATTTTCAAGGCCTGCTAAATGAAAGCTAAAAATGTATAAATGACAAAAATATATAAACGTGGAGAGCTAGATCTAAAGTACAAAATTAAAACTGTTCAATAATAAAAATTAAAATTACAAAGCAGAAACACAATCCAAAATCAAATCGAAAGTAAAAAAAAAAA
>JAJOZX010010663.1:0-137457 GCA_023014485.1 Bathynomus jamesi | reverse complement strand
GGGCGGCATAGCAATCGAATTGTTCGTTTTTTGATACAAGCATGAAAATTGGCGCAGAGATAGATAAGTAGATTGTAAAAATATTTGGATATGGAGGCATCACGAAATTTTATTATTTTCAAGATGGCGGCCAAGATGGCGGCCGAAAAATATCAAAATATCAAAATTCTCTTAGAGTATCAACTTTGGTCTCAAATTGAAGCTTACAGTCAGTAGATTTTTTTTTATCTGACTGCTAAATTTAGTGCTTTATTTTTTATTATTATAAGTGAATTTAGCTGATATCTCTCTCTCTCTCTCTCTCTCTCTCTCTCTCTCTCTCTCTCTCTCTCTCTATATATATATATATATATTATATATATATATATATATATATACATATATATATATACAGGGGTTAGAAAAAATAATATGAACACCCGCCGATTTCACCGGTTATCTTTACGGACTGCTCAGACACAAAGTAAACGGTCAAATGACTGGCAAACCTATTTAAATGCGTAACAGAGAGTGTATACGTCATGTTATAACCCTCACGTTGTTTTTACAGATGTGAGTGAATTATGAATTAGCAGTTATGAAAGACCTGTCAGACTTCCAAAGAGGGCAAATTGTCGGAGCGCGGATGGCTGGTGCATCGGTGACGAAAACCGCTCAGATGTTCAATGTATCCAGAGGAACTGTCTCTATGGTCATGTCTGCATACCAAAACCATGGAAAGACAAGCACCGACAAATGCAATAGTGGACGCAAGAAGAAGCTGTGTGATCGAGACCGCCGGGTGCTAAAGCGCATTGTGACAAAGAACCGTAAGACCACAGCTCCAAAGTGACTGCAGAGCTTAACCAGCATCTTGCAAGCCCGGTATCGACCAGAACTGTACGTCGCGAGCTCCATGGAGCTGGATACCATGGGAGGGCTGCAATTGCCAAACCCTTCCTTTCGCACATCAACATTGAGCGGCGCAGAAAATGGTGTAATGACCATAAGAATTGGTCAATGGACCGGTGGAAGAATGTAGTCTACTCCGACGAATCCTCCTTTACGCTATTTCCATGTTCCGGTCGAGTTTACGTCTGGAGACAGCCTAAAGATGCTTATGACCCCGACTCTTGGCCCAGCTGTAGTACTGCATGGTAGGGTTAACGCCCAGGTCTATCTGTCAATATTGGCTGACCAGGTCCATCCCATGGTCCAAACGCTGTTTCCAATGGCGGCGCCGTCTTCCAGGATGATAATACACCAATTCACACCGCTGGGGTCGTTAAAACTGGTTTGAAGAGCATGTTAGTGAAGTAGAACGCTTGGATTGGCCTCCACAATCCCCGGATCTTAACATTATCGAGCATCTGTGGTGTCAGTTGGAGCAGCAGGTCGGAAGCCGATTCCCACGCCTGCGTCTTTGGAGGAACTGGAGCAGGGTTTGCTCGAAGAATGGTTCAGGATTCCTCTAGCCACTGTCCAAAAGCTGTATGAATCAATTCCCCGACGCATTGCAGCTGTTATTGCCGCTAAAGGAGGACCAACTCCATATTAAGAATAAAAACCGCCATTTATCAAGGTGTTCATATTATTTTGTCTAACCCCTGTATATATATATATATATATATATATATATATATATATTAATTTGGTGTTAATTTTTAGACAATGAAGCGTATCCACATCTTTTACCGTTCAATTATAAATATCTATCACCATCCTTTGCGATTGTTAGTAACGTTATTTAATAAACACGGTTAGTATAAAAGGACTAATTTCATTTTGTTGCGGCATATTTAAATCACACTGTGCTTGGGGTCAGGAGGGATGGGAAATCATTATGTTTAATCAGATAGCGACTCATTTGTGCTTGTCGCTCTGAATGTGATTGTCACTGCTGTGGGGGAGATAAGGAGGGGATGAGGGTACCATTACGTTTTGCTACGTCATCGGGGATGCATTTCCGATGTCGCCTGGCGTGTGATGAAATTGTGTTGTGGGAAACAATGAGGAGGGATGGGGATACCATTCGATTAATGTGCCACTCGGGCTGACGGAATTTAGTCGCTGAGTGTGTGTTCTGTGTTCACATCTCTTTGTGGGTGATATCTAGTTGAATTGCTACAGCTGAAATATTAATGTAATATTGTTCTTTTCTCTTTGCAGGGCCGCCTGTAAGGAACATCATGTCGTCTATTCAAAGCTTCAACGTCGATGATCCAGAGCGTCTGTGGTCATCAGTGTCCGTGCATCCAACTGAGATCAACTGGAACCTGTGTATCATCTGCCAAGAAGACAAGGTAGAGCAGCTAACACGTCCTTCACAGGCGAAAAGAACTGACGTTGGGAGTGGATACACTTCACTGGCAGAAAACCTAGTGAAATTCAGCGAACTGGGTCACTTCCACAGACACTGAAGATAGAGAGACTGGATGAAGCATTGAAGCATTGAAGCATTGAAGCCGCCATGGTTGCACACAATGCACAGTATCACAAGAAATGCCAGCTCAAATTCAACAACACTATGTTGAAGAGATCAGAAAAACGGAAACTGGAAACAGACGGTCATTGCCAAGATGGAGACGAAACAGGTGTATACAAGCACATGAGGTCGGAATTCGTAGTTTCTGAGAAGGGCGTCCAAGAAGCATTGCGCTTCTTCTGCAGACAAGCAGCTGGCGCAGAAGGATCCCGCGCAGCATCAACCTTCCAGCTAGACAGCCGGGTGCTGGCCTGTGCTGAGATTCTTGAAGACACACACCTGCTTGCCAGACTCAGTGTGGGAGACGTTGTGGCTCTGGAGGCTAAGTACCATGCCAAATGTTTATTAGGTTTCTACAATCGAGCAAGGAAGGCAAAGGCTGCCGAATCTAAAGAAACTGCTCGCGAGAGGAAAATAGCCACTACTGTCTTTGCCGATTTGGTTCTATACATCGAAGAAACACGTCTTGGGGCGACAGCACTGGTGTTGGTGTTCAAACTGGTTAATATTGCTCGCCGCTACACGGCTATGTTGGAGCAGGTAGGAGTGAAAGTAGATGGCAGAGCTAACACGACACAGCTGAAAGAACGACTACTGTCACAGTTCTCAGACATGAGTGCCCACAAGAAAGGAAGAGATGTCCTGGCATTTAATGACGATATTGGTTCTGCGATTGCTAAATCCTGCGAGTTAGACAGTAACAGAGATGCGGTGTGCCTTGCTCGTGCAGAAAAGGTGGTCCGCCGCCAAATGTTTCAAGAAGCCAAGCCCTTTACTGGTTTCGCTGAAGGATGCCAAGAAGAATCTGTACTGCAACTACTGCTTTGCTTGGTGAGAATGGTCCTGGATGGTGCCAGTATTACAGAACATGTGACACACACGACGCATGCAGCACATGCCCGGCACATACCCTCTCAGAAGACACCTTTTCCCACCTACCTAGGGTTGATGGTTCATGCTCACACACGCAACAGGGAATTGGTTGACAGGCTTTCTCACTATGGGATTAGCATCTCATATGACCGTGTTCTCTGAATCTCAGCACAGATGGGAGACAACATCTGCCAGCAGTTCCAACGAGAGCATGTAGTTTGCCCTCCAAAGATGCGCGGCAGTGTGTTCACAACTGCTGCTGTCGAAAACATAGATCACAATCCAAGTTCAACAACAGCTAAGGAGTCCTTCCATGGTACTGCTATCTCCTTATTCCAGCATCCATCCTTCACTGGCGAAGGGGTTAATCGGAGTATCGTCATCGCAGAAGGGTCCGGTAAAGCAAGCGATAAGAAGGTCGTCATAAACTTGCCGTACAACTATACTAACATTCCAACT
Source organism: Bathynomus jamesi (assembly GCA_023014485.1). Lineage (NCBI taxonomy): Eukaryota > Metazoa > Arthropoda > Malacostraca > Isopoda > Cirolanidae > Bathynomus > Bathynomus jamesi. The sequence continues at coordinate 133,661 of JAJOZX010010663.1, read as the reverse complement.
GTCACCAGCACCATTACAAATCAAACTATCACACCTGCTGATGTGGTGTCTCTGTGCCGAGAAGGCTTCCCAGAACAGAGAAAGACTGAATACCTGTGGCTAGACACGTCAAACAGGCCCTTGAAAGGTCTGACGTAGAGGAAAACACGTCTTGGGCTGCCTTTCACGCCAGCCGTCAGCCATCAGGAACTCAAGTTATATGCCCCACTTCTTTGCTCCCACTTTTCCTTGAGAGAGCACACACAACCGCCATGATCCGACATTCAATGGACGTTGTGCAAAAATGTATTGAACATGTTAATCCAGGGCAGACACCAGTAATCACCGTCGACCAACCCCTGTTTGCCTTGGCAAAGCAGATTCAGTGGAAGTGGCCAGAGAGCTACGGGGAAGACAAACTAGTGGTGATGTTTGGTGGTCTCCACATCGAGTTGGCAGCCCTGAAGATGGTGGGTGACTGGCTGCAAGGAAGTAGTTAGGTTCATGCATTAGTGCAAGCCGAGATCGCATCACCAGGGACAGCTGATTCGTTCTTGCACGCAGCCCACATCACGCGTACAAGACGAGCACACCAGTTAACCGCATCTGCACTATACATCTTACAAAAACGAGCATACGACAGAAGCTGTCAGATACATCCAGCTGAGGCAGGGGAGACAGAAAACATTGAAGACTGGTGCCATAACAGAACACATGCATATCCTCAATTTCAGTATTGGGCAACCGTGCTGGAAATAGAGCTTCTGATACTCGTCGACGTGCGTTCTCTACGGCAGGCATCATTCACCATGTATCTCGACGCCCTGACTGAACTCGCCCCCTGGTTTCACGCTCTGGATCGCACCAACTACGCTAGGTGGATCCCAGTTCACCTGAAAGACATGGCTGAACTTTAAACAAAGCACCCAGATGTGGCCGCAAAATTCACGGCTGGCAGCTTCACAATTCAGAAGACCCAGAAAGTGTTCTTCTCAATCCCAATTGACCAAGCACATGAGCAGAACAACGCCCTAATTAAAGGGGACGGTGGAGCTGTTGGCCTTACGGACAACCCAAGTGCCCTTCGGCGTTGGATGATTGTTGGACCAGAAATCGCCGCGGCAATACAAGATTTCCAAGATGGGCACCAGCACAGGGGAATGAAAATTGACAAACGGCACCACGATCAGACAGCCAGTGTGCAGACCGCATTTACCAAAGATGTCATCTCCCTTGTTAATGTGATAGAAGATCTTGGCAACCCATTCGAGGAAGAAACCGTGGACCTGATTGTTCTCGACTCCAAGGAAATTGCAGGTCCTGCAGCGGTCGATGCTGTCCAGAAGGTGAAGATGATTGGCAAGGAGCAGTTCAAAACCTTCACCAAAGAGCGTCTGGTAGAAAGAACGAAGCCCATTGATGACATCATACGTCGCAACAAGCTGAACGTTTTTGTCAACCCCAGGCCGAAGACAGCAAGCAAAGGGAAACACCAACTGGTGTGTCTGAAAAATAACGTCGGACTCTTTTCGCGGCTGTACATTGGTTGCCAGACCAGGGAAGGGAACCTAGAGGAGTTCTTTCGCCATGAGAACCGAGCATGCCCTCCAGCACTCTCTGATGATGGTAGACTGCGCTTAGGTACTAAGAGTGACCTACTTCAATGCCTAGAAAACCTATCTGAAGTCCATGCTGACGCTCCTGTTACAACCTGTATAGTTATTGATGGGGCTGCCATAGTTCACATGTTGAAGCCCGGTGCTGCAAAGAACTTTGATGAGTATGCTAGTCAGATATTCATTCCCTACCTGTCCACAAAACTGCAGCAAGTGACACGCCTGGATCTAGTGTGGGACTCCTACAAGCAGGATTCGCTGAAAGGCATGGCAAGAAGAAAACGAGGACAAGGAGTGCGCAGAAGTGTTGTAGCTGCAACTGCCATACCAAGAAATTGACCAAGTTTCCTCCGTGTGGACTGCAACAAGACGGAGTTGTTTAGGTTCCTGTCTGAAGCTGCCCTCCGGTGGTTCAACTTGGAGGGCAAACAGGTAATCATTACCGATGGAGAGAGAGTCCTAAGTAAGCCGCCACTGGATGATCTGGCATCACTCGCTCCATGCCACCATCAGGAAGCCGACACTCGCATGTTGCGGCATGTGTCACATGCTGCACAGCATGGCCACCGCAAGATCATGCTTCGGACGGTTGATACAGACGTTGTGGTGTTGGCCGTGTCTGTGGTACCGGAGCTGCAACCTGGAGATGAACTCTGTCTGGCATTCAGAACTGGGAAGGGATTTCGGTACTTGTCAGCACACGAAATAGCAGCTGGACTTGGTCGACAGAAGGCTCAGGCATTGCCGATGTTTCACGCTCTGACTGGGTGCGACACCGTGTCCAGCTTTAATGGGCATAGTAAGAAGACTGCCTGGACCATCTGGGTTGTTTCTCCGGAATTAACAGCTGCGCTGCTGAAGGTCTCTTGAGCACCAATTACTGTACCAGAATGTGTCATGTCTACCATCGAAAGGTTCGTCATCCTCTTGTACGACCGAACAAGCACCAGCTCTGACATACATATAGCTCGACAGAGGATGTTTGCAAAGAACAACAACGTGCAATTGATTCCACCAACAAGGGCAGCTCTAGAACAGCATGTGAAGATGGCGACCTACCAGGGAGGTCATGTGTGGGTACAGACACTTCTACCAAATCCAGATCTCCCTTGCCCCACTAACTGGGGATGGACCAAGACTGGTGACCGCCTATAGAACCACATTGGACGAACCTACCCGAGGCATCAAAGGCCTGTCAAGAGCTGGTTTCATGCAAGTGCACAAAAGGAAGGATGTATGAAGCGCTGCACCTGCAGAAAGGCTGAACTTCTATGTACGGCCTTATGTGCGTGTGAGGGGAATTGTTCTTCTCAGTAGTGATACGTAGCATGTAGTTGTGTTGTTGTTCTTGTGTAAATAAAATATCAATCAATTTAATTTGGGACCAAAGTCGATACTCTACGAGCATTTTGATATCTTTCAATTTTTTCTATAAACCTATTTTATAGATTGAAATATCATTATTCCCACTATCACTTATAAAGTAGATGTTACTCCTCTGACTGTAAGCTTCAATTTGAGACCAAAGTTGATACTCTAAGAGCAATTTGATATTTTGATATTTTTCGGCCGCCATCTTGAAAATAATAAAATTTCGTGATGCCTCCATATCCAAATCTTTTTACAATCTATTTAGCTATCTCTGTGCCAATTTTCATGCTTGTATCAAAAAATGAACAATTCACGTCGACATGGCAGCTATGCCGCCCCACTAAAGTGGGAGACTCTTGAATTCGACATGGTGGCAACAACGGGTGATCACCCACGAAACAGTTTCATCCTCCATAAGGGACAAGTACACGGGGATAAATAGATAGATACGGGGACCCTCCACTGATATTCTCGCCGGAAAGAAATTTTCTCTGATCTCGTGGTAGCACAACTTCGCGAAGTATGAACAACTTAAACATCTTTCACGGCGAGAGACCCGAGTTGAAACTTGCGACATTCAAATAATTGGCAGACACATACATATGACAACATCCAATTAGGGAAAACACGCACAGACACACGTCTACCTTGTTAGGGTCATTCAAAAACAGGTGGTCCTTTTACAGGTGGTTTTCAAGCCCGTCACCACCTTGTCGTCATTTGTGGCCAATGACTTAAACCCTCTCCAAAACCACGTGGTCTTCTGATGTCACCCACGGCCCCACCCCTTCTTAATCGTATGTAAATTAAAATGCAAATTAAAATAAAGCAAATTAAAAATAATCAAATTAAAAGTATGGCGAATTTGTGTTTTATGAACGTTAAAGTTTCGAATCTTCTAGAATTTTTTGAAATAAAGGTACAGCGAATTTGTGTTTAGAAGATTCGAGTCTTCTGGAATTTTCTGAAGTTTTCGAAATATATATACCGTATATATATATATATATATATATATATATATATATATATATATATATATAATTTAGTAGTGGACCGGATGTCAGTTTTTCAACATCCGCGGATGCGGATATTTAGTTAATCTATCAATATAATATAGAATTATGAATATATGACATAATTTTTCAAATTTCGTGATATTACCATTATGGCAGGCAATGCATCAGAATTAAAATTAATATTAATGTTTTCAATATGATAAAAATAATAACTTTCTCAAGAGTTTCAGCCACAGAAAATTGAATGAAACAAGTTTCAATCAATTTTCTGTGTTACCAGGTATTTATATTTTGGGGTTTATATATTTGTTTGTTCATTAATAATTAATACTTTACATGAAATGTGCATGACTGGGCCTTATAAGCTACTTTATAAGCTAATTTAATTGTAAAATTGCATAATTTATTAGAGGTAATATCCGCATAACATCCGCAGTCAGAAGTGCGGATGTGGATGTTAAAATTTATGCGGATGCGGATGCGGATATCCGGTCACCACTAAATTAAATATATATATAATATGATAAACAATATTATAAACAAGATATTTTAATGCTTAATATTGGCCACATGGTTAAACGTCAAGAACCCCTTCCCCCATGTGGCCCTTGGTGGTCAAATGAGGAATCCCCCCTTCCCCTTTAAGGACCACGTGGTTTATGAATGGCCACTTAATAGACTAGATAAGTGTTTTATAGAAATGCATACTATTATCTGGGTTATTTCTGTGCTTCATCAAGGTAATTCCTATGCGAAGGACGCAACATAGGCTAAATCTTCAGTACGGTGGCTTTGGAAGGTTACGGGGATATACTAGAGGCACTCAATATATTTTGCCCCGCCCTTTTTTCTCAGCTAAATAATAGGCCATGGGGCTGAAATGTCTTTTGGGACGTAAGTTTGAACTTTTTGCGCTTCACATAACCGGATTTTTCCAGTTTGAACCTCCCCTCCTTGTATAAAACCGCTTCTAAATGCTCTTGTATAAAACCGATGGTTAACGCAGTTTCGAAAATTGCGTCTAACAGTGATGTGCGTCGTAAACAGAGAGCTGTTATCGAGTTCTTAACCGAAGAGAAGGAAACGGTTGGAAATATTCACAAACGTCTACAAAACGTTTACGGAGATGCTGTTTTTGATCGAAGCACAGTTGGACGCTGGTCTAAACGTGTGAGATCATCAGAGAGAGGGAGAGCCAGCCTCGATGATGAGTCACGCAGCGGTCAATCGGCATCGGCTGTCACATCTCCCAATTCGACGCGTCACATACAATGAGCTATCACAGGAGTTAGGAATTAGTGAAGGAAGTGTGAATAAGATAATTCAGCAACTCGGATACTCAAAAGTGTGTTCACGGTTTGTTCCTCGCCAACTGACTGAAGATCACAAAGCCCAAAGAAAAGAAATTGCTTCTACAGATCTACAGAAGCTAAGGCTAACAAAGACCCTAAGATCCACTCTAAGGTTAGCCCGAGAGAAAGGAAAGAGTAGGGGGTTAAGAGAAGAGAAGAGAATAAGGGTTTAAGTAAGTACCAACACCTATCACTCGTGGGTTAACATTCATTCAGAAAAAGAGAAAAAAAACTCACCATCATCATCCGCCGGCCACTGCCGACAAGTGAGAAAAATAGTCGAAGAAAATAGGAGAGAGGTGGAAGATGAAAAGAAGTAAAATAAGAACGCTTACAAACCATGCAAACACAGTCTTAACTCACTGTCATACCATGCAAACTACAAACATGCAAGAAAAGAGTTACAGACATGCAAAGTAAGGAGAGGATAAGAAAAAAATAGGTAAAGTTAAACAAAAAGTAGGTTAGTTTACGCTACGAGCTACATCTACGTTCGTGTTAGTCTAATTTTTTTTGTTTTTTAATAATTTTATTGCTGGCATCACACGCTGGCAGGCATGTCACAAGCTGGCATTTATCGTCAACAGACTCATCCTCGACCACCACCACCAGAGCTCCTGTTGCTAATTGTTTTTTTTTTATTTTAAACAACGTTAATATTTTTAAAATGTCTGTCAAGACGGTTCTTAAACACATTAACGCTGGTAGAGTTCACGACGGGCGCGGGAAGATTATTCCATTTATCAATTACTTTAAACGTAAAGAAGTTTTTGCGATATTAGTAATGAAACGTCTGCCACGCAACTTAAAATCGTTATTACGCGTATTACTATTATCTAAAGTGAACCATTTGTCCAAATTTACGTTATCGATGTTATTAACGATTTTGAAAACTTCAACAAGCTGCCCCCTTAATCTCATAGTTTCAAGTGAATACATGTCTAACTCTTTAATCCTAGATTCATAAGTAGGCTGACCATATTTCCTTGAGACAAAAACGGGACATTGGGATGGCAAAAAAGGGACGGGGGTTATGTAATATTCTGTATTCATGAAAAAGTAAGTACATAAACATATTGAGCTTACAATTATTCTTCAGTGACAGAACCCATACAAAAACCCATACAAAACGGTACTGTCCCGTTCAAAACGGTACGTATGGTCAGCCTATTCATAAGGCTTGTTGCGCAATGACGGAATTAGTTTCGTGGCACGACGCTGAACCCTTTCTAACCTATCAATATCCTCGCGCAAGTACGGGCACCAAAACTGAACGGCATATTCTAAATGAGGCCTGACTAGGGACTTGTAAAGGGGCAATATAATATCCTTCGATTTGAATTCGAAATTACGCGCTATGAAGCCTAACATCCTATTAGCTTTTGTGCAAGACTCCAGGCACTGGTTCCTAACCTTTAAATCCTTAGATACGCGTACGCCTAAATCTACTTCCTCGTCAACGCTCGCCAACTCCCTATCATCCATCGTGTACGTGTAATTATTGTTACGAGAACCTATATGCAAAACTTTACATTTGTCTACGTTAAATTGCATCTGCCACTTATCCGTCCACTCCATAATCCTATTTACATCGTCTTGGAGCCTATTTCTATCGTCCTCGTTAACAAACTTACCGCCTATTTTAGTATCGTCCACGAATTTTGACGCATTACTAGTCAATCCTACATCTATGTCGTTAATGTAAATTACGAATAGCAATGGGCCTAACACTGAAACCTGTGGGACACCGCTACCTACATCTAACCACCCCGATTTACTACCATTAACTACGACCCTCTGCCTCCTAGCACGAAGCCATTCTTCTAACCAGTTAGCTACCTGACCGCGTATACCGTGCGCTTTGACCTTCGCAATTAGTCTCCTATGCGGAAGTATATCGAACGCCTTTTTAAAATCTAAATAAATAACGTCAGCCGCTCTATGCCTATCGTATTCGCGCACTATTTCGTTATAAAATTCTAACAAATTAGTTAAACAAGACCTGTGGCGTCGAAACCCATGCTGTCTACTATTAATCAAATCTCTACTTTCTAAGTGATCGATGATACGATCCCTAACTACGGATTCCAAAAGTTTACCGACAATTGACGTTAAGCTAATGGGCCTATAATTGTAAGCTACTACGCGGTCGCCTTTTTTAAAAATAGGCGTGACGTTAGCTAATTTGAAGTCTTCAGGAATAATCCCCGTTTCGAGTGACTGGTTAAAAATCTTCGTTAAGGGGCCTACGATAACGTCTTTCAGATCTTTCAAATGTCTCGGATAAAAAGCGTCAGGGCCTGGAACCTTGCTAACTTTTAGCCTATCGATATAATGCGCAATCTCACCCTCATAAACAGTTCTTTCATCCAAAATAGTCTCGCTACTAAATGGAACGATATCGTCCACGTCGGGGACATTATTTACGTCTTCTACGGTAAAAACTGTCGCAAAAAAGTTATTGAAAATACCCTCCATCGCCTGAGCGTCAGAAGCCGAAGCGCCCTTAACATCCACTAGAGGGCCTATGTTATCTTTTATCGGCTTACGATTATTAACGTATTCAAAAAACTTTTTTGGATTATGTTTACTATCCGCAGCTATAAGTATCTCTAAATTACGCTTGGCATTCCTAACTGATCTTTTAACCTGACGTCTAAGCTAGATATATCTATTAAAGTTAGCTGCCGTGCCATTGCGCTTATTAAGTCTATACGCTCTATTACGCTCGTTTATGAACTCGCCTATTTCCCTAGTCCACCACTTCGGCCTACCATGATTACTAGCGCGCTTGGGCCTACGAGGAATAAACTCCCTTTCAATATTCCTAAAACTTTCTGTAAAAGCCACCCAATGCAAATTTGTGTCATTGCCCATAAATAAGTTATCCCAGTCCACTACTCTCATCCTATCCGCAAAACTATCAAAATTATCCCTACGAAAATCAGGGACTTCTATTACGTTACTATCCTTAGTGTTTTCTATCAATAACTTAAACCTAAGAATTTGATGATCACTACATCCTAAACTCTCGCCTACTTCTAAACTTTCGACTATATTCTCGCCGTTCGTCATCACCAAATCTAAAATATTATCATCGCGCGTTGGTTCAGTAACTATCTGTCGTAAAAAGTTATCTTCCATAAACTCGATCAATCTCAAACGCTCCTCATTACCAGTAAAAGTCTCGTAATTAACATTAGGGCAGTTAAAGTCTCCGACAAATATACTATTCCGATTGTCAATAAAGTTACCAAGAAGTGAGTAAAATCTAGTATCTGTATCGAGGGGTTGAACGGGAGGTCTGTAAACAACAACAAAATTAAAACTAATACTACGTACCCTAACTTCAACACATATCGCATTAATTGCTGCCAGAAAATCTAACTTAACCTCAATAGCCCTAAGGGAATTACGAATGTACAGCAAAACTCCGCCACCAAATCTATGTAACCTATCATTAGTAAAGAGTTTAAAATCCAGTATATCAAGTTCCCCCAACAAGTCCTGAGTCACGGTATTTAACCAAGCTTCAGTGATGGCAACTATATCGTACTTGCCGGAATAAATTATCGCCTTAAATTCAATTAATTTATTTCTAATACTACGCGCTTTACAATAAAAGACGTTTAAGCTATGTTTTACCACGGGCCGGCGTTTTAAACTATTTTTCACGTCGGGCCCGCGTTCTCCGGACCCACAATGTTTAAAGAACGCTTCGACCTATACAGCTTTCGCACGTTTTCGTCTATTAACCTACCTAGCCTAGCATTACCTATTTCATTAAAATGCACCCCGATCTTTTATAAAAAGGCTAGGATCACTGAATTCGGACGACAGCTTTACGAAGGGTACATTTTCCTTAGCACAAATCTCTTCTAATTTATTATTCAAAAATATTGTTTTTGATGTAATCCTAATACCCAACCCGTGCCTAGGGGTAATACCTAGAACTAAAGACCTATCTGACCTCGCCTTCAGGGACCTAATTAACCCCCTATATCTCTCCTAAAGGTCAGGCACTCTCGTATCGGGCCTATACGAGTCGTTGCCTCCTACCATCGTCACCAACATTGAGTGACGGGAGGCAACGTCAACCCTATCCACTTCGTCTCTAACTCTGTCAACCCTGGCCCCTGGAGACAGACCCTCCTCCTCTTGGTTGGATGCCGTTCAACGAAGTCTTTGTCCATGTGGCGCACTAAAGAGTCCCCAATTAAAATAGTTTCCCCCTCATTCACGTCCCTTTCCAAATGGGCGAAAGGGTTCGAAACCTCGATAGGGGGAGATTCCTATCACCTAACGTACGCGGCCTAGCTCCACCCTTAACCTCTCTAAATCCCTCGCTATCTACTACTCTCAGACCAACCTTAACTCCGTTCTCAACTCTATCCAACCTTCCCGACAAGCTACCTAAACTAGAAACTAGGTTACGCACCTCACCCTTCAAATTACTAACGTCTTCAACGTTAGTATTGGTTCGGCTTCCGTCAACCGTAGCCCTACCCCTGCTCTCTTCAAGCGTTGCAAGTCTCTCCGTTACCGCACGTACACTGCGTTTTATGTCAACTATTTCCTCAATTAACTCGCAAAAGAAACAAACTGATCTCTCGGTAATCGCCATATGACCGCCGTTATAATCTTTAAATTCCGAATACCACCAGTTTACCCTACACCTAACACACGACGCTTTCTGCGACGGCATCGCGCAGTTAAAAATTAGTTTAAACCGTCACAAGTTTAAGTTAAATTAAGCCGGCACGCTATGAAAACTTCTAAATCGCTAAAAACCACTAATATTCAATATTTTTAACTATACAACGTGAATATAAACGCATCTATATAAAATTCAAAACTTTCCAAAAGTAAAATTCTCAGCAATATGCAAAAGTAAATGCAATATCAGAGAGCTCAGGAAATGCGTCCGTTCAGTATAGAGTCTGGCTGACGGATGAGTACAGAGTCTGGCTAACGGATGAACAGAGTCTGGCTGGTTCGATATGAGACAGGAGGGGGTGACTTCCTTTCAAGAATTGTGACTGAGGATGAGACTTGGGTACACTACTTTGAGCCTGAAACAAAACGCCAATCCATGGAGTGGCATCACGCAGACTCGCTACGCAAGAAAAAGTTCAAAATGGCTCCCTCTGCAGGAAATGTTATGGCCACCATCTTCTGGGACATGAAAGGAATGATTATGGTGGACATTATGAAGAAAGGACAAACAATCAACTCAGAGGCATCTATTTCGACCCTACAGAGACTCCAGAGACGTATAAAGCGAATTCGACCGGAGAGAAAACTGGAAGACGTCCTTCTTTTGCACGATAACGCAAGACCACACAACAGTTTGCAAACAAGAGAGGCCATCACAAAAATGCGCTTGACTGTGTTACCCCACCCTCCATACAGCCCGGATCTGGCACCTTCAGACTTCCATTTGTTTGGGTCAATGAAGGATGCTATTCGTGGAAGAAAGTTTCAGTGAAGATGAGGTTGTTGAGGAGGTTAAGAGGTGGCTCCAGCGGAACCCAGCGGACTTTTACCAGCAAGGAATAAAGACCCTTGTTTCGAGGAAAGTCGTAGAAAAGGATGGAGACATGTGGAAAAATTAAAACTTGTAAGAAAGGTACATATGTAACTGCTTGTGTACAAAATTTTGGAACTTACAAGGAAACATGAAAAGGAAAAAAAAAGGTGGGGCAAAATATGCTGAGTGGCCCTCGTAATAATACGATGAAATTACGACTTCTTTACATAATAAATATATAACCTTTCCTTAAAAAATGCATGGCGTACAACAGATTAGTAGTTTAGTATTCATGCTACCTTTTGTTTTCCCCTGTCCTCTAATGCGTAGCTGAGTACATGAGATAAGTGTACGCATGGTGTGAATGAACTCTGAAGCTATTCACTAATTTTTCCTACTGTCCTATAAATCTTCTTTCACCATTATTTTGTGCCAGTAGTGGCTGGCGAAGGAGGCAGAGAGCTTTAGTAGTGTGACTGCAAAATGGTAGAGTGCAATTGCAATGTTGCAAATGTTGCAAGACCCCTTCCCCTTGTTGCACGACCCTTCCCCCCTTTGTTTGGATTCCCCCCCCCCCAGCTGCCACAAGCTAGTGCGAATCACCCTAACCTAAGAGAGAAAGAGAGAGAAAGAGAGAGAGAGAGTCTATCCTTCGCCTGCCTCCGCCAGACGCATAAGAAATCTCTGGGTTTTTGCACTTGGCTTATAAGGTCCTAATCAGCCAGTTGGCTTCATCCACCAGTTGGCTAAGAAGGCTTAATCTGGCTTAGATTGCGTAAATGGCTTGTTCAGGTGCACATTATTATTTTTGAGTTGCTAGATTGCGCTATTTATTTAATTAATGCAGATATTCTTAACAGTTGGCTCAGAAGTCTTAAGCAGCCAGTCGGTTTAGAATTCGTAACAAGCCATTTGGTATACATATATATATATATATATTTATTTAATTAAATAATATCGTTTATATATACAACCAAAAGAATTAAATAAAACACCATTACATCATTCTGTTTATTTAGACGAATTATTGGAATTAATTTCATGAAATATATGGAAAATAAATATACAATCAAAATAGTTCATTCTATACATAGTTTAAACGAGGAATATATATACATAACAAAAAAATAATAATAGTATAAGAAATACACAAGTTGAACGAAGAATATATCTACAATAAAAAAATAATAATAATAGTATAAGGAATACAAAAGTTGAACGAAGAATATATATATAACCAAAATCTAATATATAAACATCAAAATACATACACTTTATGTTCTACTGTGTTTAACTAAAATACTAAACTCGCACGTGATCGAGTTTACAGTTACATCATTGTTGCTTTGGACTACACAATAAATACGATTTAACATTATTTCACTGCTCAAGTTTTAGGGATGCCTATACTCGATGTAAAGGGCCTTCATATCATTCAATACTATTTTTGTGCCCACTTTACATTCGGTTGGCAAGTTATCTTTAAACACGGCCAGAATACAATCAAAAGCACGCACAAACAGGGCATCGTTAGCCACAACATCATTATTAAATTCAAGTTTATAAACACTCCTTTCCAATCGAGGGTTTATTCTTACCGATCCGAGCTTTTCAATCGTGAACTCATCTTCACAATGCATAGCGGCAGTTGAAATAATCTTCTAAGTCGTAACGACAGCTGCTCATTATATAAAGAAACAATTCTTCAGGGTGAACGGTGTAGGTGAGCTCGGACCTGTACCGCTCAAGTGCTTTGTACCAAAGTTCATGATATTTCGAAGTCTAAACCTTTTAAATAAGCACCCAGCTCCAGACCATTCTCGCCTTGTTCAGTAGGGTGGAGCTATTACAAATGCTATGATGCAAGACCTTGGCATAATTCACAAAGAAAACATGTTCCACGTTGTAGCCAGGCACAAGCTCAGAAGAGAGCGAAAAAAGCAAAGGGCAGAAATGGAAGATTTTCCAACAGAAACACCGTGCAAGGATTGTGCTTCGATGGTCGAAGAAATAAGACACGAGCGAGGGTTAAACAAGGTGGGAAATATTATCTGAGGCGTAGCATTGAAGAGCAAATTACTCTTACTCAAGAACCACAGCCAATTTTCTTAGGTCACCCCACTCCAGTCAGGCAGGAGCAAAGATATATTTAATTCCATTATCTCATTTCTGGAAGAAACTAAAGTTAATACAGATACACTTATTGCTGTTGGTTGAGATGGCACAGTAACAAATACTGGGACTAAAGCAGGTGTGATTAGATTCTTAGAGGACCATTTCAGAAGACCTTTGCAATGGATGATATGTATTTGCACAATTAGGGTGGATCACTTTTCACTTTTTTTTTAAAATTATAGCTGGTTAAAGTTTTTCCCATGATTTGGTTCAGTGGAAGTACACTGACACCATTTTTACCAAAATCGATCAATATTTAGGGGTCGCGCATCGACCTTGAAAATTTCAAGTTTGGAAATTTGGCCAAATTGACAATTTTGTACTGAATAAAGATAAATCATCAAATGACCATATTTTCTGAATCCTGTCAGTGAAAGAAATCCTCTCAGATACTTACCAAGTTGATTGGACAAGTAGTTTAGAAGTTACACTCACCTAGAAATAACATTAAAATTTAAAATACCGTATTTGTCCCCCGTTATGGACGTAATCATAGCATCAGTAGCTGGCGCATCCTAAAATCCAAATTACACACACACGCTATGTCTATGACCAATATTTTTACTAATCACAGTTTGCTTTTTACAGATCAACTGTGTCAATTGATTCTTGTTTGATAAGTCTAGACTTTAGTACAATGGATAAACTGTTAACAACCAGGAGTGGGAAGACTCTGAAAGTTACTTATTCTGGAAAAGAGAAAGCAGCAACAACAGCACCACCTTCTCTAAGGTCAGCCACGGACGTCTTCTTAATTGGTCAGCCATCTTCCTCGATCGGTGGTGCCAAATTGCCAACCACCCATCAAGTTCTCCAGTACTTCTTCTATGCCAAGCAGGAAACTACTGACAGGAAGGCCGCCGTAAAAGACACGGTGGCCAATGTTCTGGCATTTTGGAACATGGCACGTATAAAGACGATCACGAGGCGTAACTGCGAAAGAAAACTGGAGTTACTGTGGGAAGAGTGGCGCTCGCTGCAGAAGAGCAAGATGAGAGACAGTGACGCGGGAAAAGGCAGGGAGAAGTTTTCAGAAAATCTGAACAAGCTCTGGGACATCGGAGCTCCCGATGCTATTGAAGAGATACAGAAAAGTCGACTGCTCTCAGACAACAACAAACAAGAAGATATTAAATTTTATGAGGATCAACGGGGCCTGCGCCAGGCAACAATGAGTGGGAATGATAAAGTGTTCGTTGTCAAGAGAAAACGGCAACTCTCAAGACAACAATCTCGTGATGAGCCAGGCACCTCAAAAACGAAATTAGGAACCGAAGCTGAGAGCGACGATGAATCTATAGAAAGCAGATCATCGAGCAACTCCGAATCACAGCTAGAACCACCATACCGACAGCCGAGAGAATCAACTGTATCAATCAGCCTTCCTCACCGCATCCTCAATGCACCGGCTGTTATTGAAGTGGCTGATCGCTTCCGGATGTCCAATAATCAGGTGTGTATATATCAGTAATGATCTTTCCTTGACAAAGATATAATAGACGTAACGACGGAAAATTTAGTGATTATTTTGTCACATAAAAACCATACGCATCCTTGTCAATTTCCTTTCAATTTCGCACATAGGTGGCAAGTGTCGTGGCGGCAGTCCTACGTTCGGCAGATCCGCCCGCAGACCTGGACAAATTCAGTATCTCGAAGGACACGTCTCGCCGTGGAAGAGTGGCACATCGTTGTGAAGTGTCGACAGCTGTGCAGAAATCCTTCGTATCTCCGAGGCATGCTGTCGTCCACTGGGACGGTAAAGTAATCAAGGTCAGTTTTGCCCTCACCGTGGACGACAGTGAATTAACATGTTCCAGTGACGACAGTGGATTGACATATTCCAGTGGACGATAATGGATTGGCATGTATGACATACGTTTCAGGACTCTCTTGGATCATTGGAGCACCGCCAGGCGATTCTCATCTCCGGAGCTCCCCAATGCACAGAAGGAAAGTTGCTGGCCGTTCCGACTGTTGCTGACGGCACCGGTCTGTCCCAGGCCCAGGCGACCTTTCGTGCTCTCAAAGACTGGGGATGCGAGAACAACGTGATTGGACTGTGCTTCGACACAACTTCCTCCAATACGGGGAGGGTGCAGGGTGCGGTGGTCCGGCTGGAGAACATGCTTGGTAAACCGCTCTTCCAGCTGGGCTGTCGCCATCACGTTATGGAGCTCATCGTGGGGGCAGTGGTCATCACCGCGTTTGGAAGAACCACAGCACCAACTGAACCTTTGTTCCAGTATCTGAGGAGAAGGTGAATTTCAAGTCTAAGGCGCATTTGTTTTCTCCAATGATTTTTTGCCTTCAGAGCAATTGAGATATCAGCGTCCTTCTACTAATGATGTTAATAGCAGTCGAAAAGGGAAACTTCAGTCGTTTTCATGCAATATTTTCATAACTCCCCTTTCAGGTGGGACAAGCTCGACCTCTCGACTTATCGCGAGCTGGAGATCGAGCATTTGGCGGAGGTGACGTGGCTGATGGAGCTCCGAGATGAGGCAGTCAAGTTCCTCGGCACCGCTTCTGGTCTTGTCAGAGAAGACTACCGAGAAGTGGCGGAGATTACACTCCTGGTACTCGGGGCCCAGCCACGTCGTGGCACACACTTCATGCGCCCAGGAGCCTACCATCATGCGAGGTGGATGGCCAAGGTTGGTATTTTGAATTAGAAGTTAAATATTGTATTGCCTTCTGCAAACAGCCATTTGAAGTCCCTACCAGAAAAAAATAAGATAAATAATTTACCATTAAACAAACTTATATGGAGTGGTATCGGTATTTATACATCACAGTGCGTATTCGTTTCAGATCATCTACTACACGAAGCTCCTGATGTTCAGCGGTCAGCTGGAGTTCGACGACGAGCTGGTACAGAAACTTCAGAGAGTGGTACTATTTACTGCACTCCTCTACGCACCTGCCTGGCTGGCGGCTCCTGTCGCAGCTGATGCCCCGCTGAATGACCTTGTGTTGTACCAGCGTCTTCTGCAGTACAGGGCTGTGGATCGCGAGATTGCAGAGGCTTCACTGGCAGTGATCAGGCGGCACTTGTGGTATCTGAGGCCTCAGACCGTCGTTTTCGCCCTCTGCAGTGACAAAGTGGAAGACACTGTGAAGCACGAGATGGCAAAGAAGCTGTGCCGCCTCGCTGTGCCCGAGGACTTCACGTATGACAACGTCTCGGTTGATGACACGACGCGCCTTCCGGACCTGATCGATGAGTCATCGTGGTTCGTGTTCACAGGCCTGCAGGTGTGCGCGTCTACGTGGCTCACTCTGCCGGTGAATAAGTGGGATCAAGATAAGAACTACTGTGATCTGAAGAATGTCATCTCGCATCTGAAAGTTACCAACGACGTGGCAGAGAGAGGGATAAAACTGATAGAAGATTACGCGAACACTGTCACAAAAGACGAGTCACAGCTGCAGGGTCTTCTTCAGCTCGTGGAAAAGAGCCGGAAAGAACTCGGTGACTTCAAGAAGTCGTCACTTGCCAAGATGACGTAGCGCAGAGGGAAAGGGAGTTAGCAGAGAGAGTACATGGCGCACGCCTTAAGATGACGTGTGTTCTAACCACGATTCATACAGTTTTTGAACCTAGTTAGGGGCACCGGAGTAAGTGCCTTTAGTGATATCGGTAAACCGTTTTAATACAAAATACATTTGATCTTTCCTTATTCGTTTTATCTTATCCTAAAAAGCAGACAATGGCAGACAGCATATGGAGGTACGGAGACAAATACGGTATTTTAAATTTTAATGCTATCTCAAGGTGAGTATAACTTCTAAACCACTTGTCCTATCAACTTGGTAAGTATCTGAGAGGATTTCTTTCACTGACAGGATTCAGAAAATATGGTCATTTGATGATTTGTCTTTATTCAGTAAAAATGGTCAATTTGGCCAAATTTCCAAAATTGAAATTTTCAAGGTCGATGCGCGACCCCTAAATATTGATCGATTTGGGTAAAAATGGTGTCAGTGTACTTCCACTGAACCAAATCATGGGAAAAACTTTGACCAGCTATAATATTTTAAAAAAAGTGAAAAGTGATCCACCCTATCTTTTCCACCATCTTGATGGCCGTACACGTGGACCAAATGCATTCATGGGTGAACTTGGCCAAACAATAGCCACATGTGAACAACATAAAATTGTAAGTTTTGACCTAATTCCTGTTGATTTACCACAGTGCTTAGAAAATACAGAGTTAAGCACTCACCAGAAATATTTGTGGGATATTTGTGAGGCTGTATCATCTGGTAACTATTCAGAAGATCTTGAAAGACGCTAACCTGGCACTGTAAGCCATTCAAGATGGCTGGCAACTGCAAACAGAATCCTGCGTTTGTACATGGCAACCGAAAATCCTTCAAAGCCCCTCTTAACTCTGGCCGAATTTGTTTGCAAGGTATATGCTCCAAACTGGTTCAATATAAAAGTTCATTCTTCATCTACAAATGGTGCAAGAAATTTGTGACAGATAATCCAGAGTTCTAGATACCTCTCAAAAGACTTGAAAGCAGTTGCTGACCCTGTATTTCAGAGGACTGCTTGTTATGGTTACCCTGAAAATATACTGATTGCCATGCTTGCTGATAATCGAGATCATGTGAGAAAGTTGGCGCTTCGCAGATAATGGCTGCAAGAGCTGAAAAAATCAGTCATACAAACATTAGGCATTTCATGATTCCCAAACTGAATTTTTGTGCATCTGAATACTATGAATTAATCGATGACTGGCAAAGAGATGGAAGGCTGGAACCTCCTCTAACCCAGTATGTCCCCACTGAGGAGCTGATACAGTTTCTAAATCAAGAAGGCGCCGCACCAAAATTAGAGTTTAATAAACTACCTTGTGATACTCAAGCTGTTGAACGTGGAGTACGCCTTGTTACTGAAGCTTCTGCAGCAGTTTGCGGATCCAGGAACAGAGTTGGGTTCATCCGCTCTCGTTTAAGATCAAGAAAAATAATGCCTCATTTCAACACCAAATCAAATTACAAGTGTGAATAAATTCTCTGACAATCCACCAAGGTAGGGAGGTTGGGGTGGATTGGGTGGAACCCGATGTGCAATCACCTCCTCGTGGTGGGCTGTGGGTATATTCATTCACATATTGGGTAAATATAGCAAAGAGTTGCACTCAAATATTTAACAGTGCTTTGAAAAAACGTATATTACAAATATTCGATTTTATATTAAAATATGCGCATATTTAAAGCTCCTGCGGACCCAGAAGATAAAAGGCTTCGGCAAAAATATTTAAACAGAAAATTACCTCCATCAACATGCAACTTTTCTACCCCTGGAGAAAATGATAATTAATCAGAAGAGTTTTTTTAAACACTACTTTTCGCTCCAGCCTATAATGTTCAGTCCTACACTAGGTAAACCCGTCGAGCAGAGCGGTGTATGCGTATTCAAGAACTGTATCAAAATAAAGCATATCCGAAACACGCGCGTCTAATATAGGCTTCAGCTTGCGGAAACCGACGATTTCAAACATTCTGTCGAGGATGAAACGGTGTTGCGTAGGGACAAGAACGTTATTATCAGAAGCATTCTTGCACATCAATCGTATATCAATGCATGGCTGATCGTTATTTATACACAACGTACAAACAACGGCATATGAGTGGGTACCACTAATCTGTTTTCTTCTTGTACCTACACCTGCATTTATTTTATAACGATCATCGTTCCACTTCTCAACTACCACGAAGACTCTATTCATCTCCTCAACACTTAAATAAACAACATTCCGTATACCAGAGTTTGTTTGTCTACAAGCCGTTTCAAGTACATAGTTAATGGCACCGCTTTTACGCCTGAACACGCGCAATGACTTTGTCATGGACACATCGTACACGGCATTGAGAATGCTGCTCAAAGGAAGCTCCATCATATTCTATTGTGAGGAGTGCACGTCCAGACGGTTCAAGCTTTGAGATGACTATGCACCACAAGTGGGCAGGTCAGCTCGACGTAAGGTGTGGAGGAGTGAGTCACACCATAAGTTAATGAAACGTGTACAGTAGGGTGGCCCACTTTTCAATTTTTTTGAAAAGTATAGGTGATCGTGGTTTTTCCCATTATTTGGCACTATACTAGCACATTGGTACCATTTTTACAAAAATTGATCAATATTTAGGGGTCTTGCATCGACCTTGAAATTACTAGTTTTTTTTTTTAAATGCGTACTTTTAACTTTTACTGAATCAAGATAAATCATTAAGTAGGGATGTTTTCTGAATCCTCTTAATGAGAGAAGTCGTTTGGTGTGCCTGCCAATGTATACGACTAACGGTTTAAATGTTGTGCTGTATACAGGTAATACAATGTGCTAGTATAGTGCCAAATAATGGGAAATCCACGATCACCTATACTTTTCAAAAAAATGAGTCACCATACCCAGGCGGAATGTATAATGTATATAGGTAATTAGAAAATGCACTATGCCTGTGCCAGGTACCTAACCTATTTCTTTTTTTGCAAATCATAACATTTTGAAATTCTGTCTGAGTTCCTCATCCTTTGTCACGGACAAATCGATGGCAACCATAACTGGAAGAACTCTTGAAGCTACAAATAGAGAGTCATCAAAAGGAAAGGCGAAAATAACATTGCTAACTTCTCTAAGATCGGCCTCGGAAATTTTTTAGTTGGCCAACCGTCGTCCTCCATCAGTGGTAGCAAATTGCCAACAACACGGCAGGTTTTGCAATACTTCTTCAGTGTTATCCAGTACACTGCTAACAGGAAAGACGCATTCAAAGAAACCGTAAACAACGTCTTAAAGTTTTGGAACATGGCCCGCATTAAAACAATCACAAAGCTCAACTGCGAACGGAAGCTAGAGGCATTGTGAAAAGAGTGGCACTTACTCCAAAAGAGCAGAAACGAGAAACTGACGCCGGAGGAAAACGGCATAAGTTTTCGGACAGTGTGGACAAGCTGTGGGATATCGGAGCATCTGACGCTGTCGAAGATATAAAGAAGAATCGACTGCTGTCCGACAAGGACAAGAAAGAAGATATTGACTTCTACCTCGATCAACGTGGTCCTCGGGTGGCAACGATGAGCGGGAACGATAAAGTTTTCGCTGTAAAAAGAAAGCTACAGGAAGGAAGAAAACGTCCTCGCCAGGAGCCGCAAACCTCAAATTATGCATACGAAACCGGAGATGTGTAATACACAATACGCACCTGATTATTGGACATGCGGACACAATCAGCCACTTCCATGACAGCAGGTGCATTAAGGATGCGGCGAGGAAGATTGACAGACACACTTGGCTCTTTCGGCAGGGGGAACGCTAGTTCTGTCTCCGACTCTCCTGACATGCCAGTATCATCATTCTCCATGGCCTCATCTCCGGTTTCGTATGCACACTTTGAGGTTTGCGGCTCCTGGTGAGGACGTTTTCTTCCTTCCTGTAGCTTTCTTTTTACAGCGAAAACTTATCGTTCCCGCTCATCGTTGCCACCCGAGGACCAGGTTGATCGAGGTAGAAGTCATTGTCTTCTTTCTTGTCCTTGTCGGACAGCAGTCGATCTTCTTTATATCTTCGACAGCGTCAGATGCTCCGATATCCCACAGCTTGTCCACACTGTCCGAAAACTTATGCCGTTTTCCTCCGGCGTCAGTTTCTCGTTTTCTGCTCTTTTGGAGTAAGTGCCACTCTTTCCACAATGCCTCTAGCTTCCGTTCGCAGTTGAGCTTTGTGATTGTTTTTAATGCGGGCCATGTTCCAAAACTTTAAGACGTTGTTTACGGTTTCTTTGAATGCGTCTTTCCTGTTAGCAGTGTACTGGATAACACTGAAGTAGTATTGCAAAACCTGCCGTGTTGTTGGCAATTTGCTACCACTGATGGAGGACGACGGTTGGCCAACTAAAAAAATTTCCGAGGCCGATCTTAGAGAAGGTAGCGATGTTATTTTCGCCTTTCCTTTTGATGACTCTCTATTTGTAGCTCAAGAGTTCTTCCAGTTATGGTTGCCATCGATTTGTCCGTGACATAGGATGAGGAACTCAGACAGAATTTCAAAATGTTATGATCTGCAAAGAAAGAAATAGGTTAGGTACCTGGCACAGGCATAGTGCATTTTCTAATTACCTATATACATTATACATTCCGCCTGGGTATGGTGACTCATTTTTTTGAAAAGTATAGGTGATCGTGGTTTTTCCCATTATTTGGCACTACACTAGCACATTGGTATTACCTGTATACAGGCACAACCTTTAAACCGTTAGTCGTATGACATTGGCAGGCACACCAAACGACTTCTTTCATTAAGAGGATTCAGAAAACATCCCTACTTAATGATTTATCTTGATTCAGTAAAAAGTTAAAAAGTACGCATTTAAAAAAAAAAACTAGTAATTTCAAGGTCTATGCGAGACCCCTAAATATTGATCAATTTTTGTAAAAATGGTACCAATGTGCTAGTATAGTGCCAAATAATGGGAAAAACCACGATCACCTATACTTTTCAAAAAAAATTGAAAAGTGGGCCACCCTAGTGTACAGTGTTGTTCCAACATGAATGATGTGAATACCTGTATCCCATTATACTGGGCATTCGTTTAGAGAATTTTTCCGACACATGAAGTAATATCGGCTTTAACGTTTTATCACTCCCACTTCCCAGAATGAGCACCACACATTTTCGTTCAGGGGGATTTTCGCGAACTAAACATTTTATTCACACTCCGGCGCACTATTTGAGAAAAACGTGCCCATATTTTTCCTTTTTGCTTAACAGAAGATACTTGACTCTAAATTCTATTAAAAACTCACGCAGGCCTTTAGCCACAACCTCATTGCAAACCTCGTCATGATATATATTAATGTAGCAGAAAAAATACTTCAGATTCTCCATTATGACAAGATTTCCATTCTCAGCCGCAGGGTACGAGTACTCGGTAAGATGCAACATGACATAATACTGCTTGTCACACCACTCATCAACAAGACTTGCTAACCATAACCGTTGCTTCTCTTCTGCACGTGTTGTTTTTTCCATTTCACGGTATATGTAAACTTTTATAAAGTTTAGTTCTACAACATAGTTCAATACATCGTTTGTACCACGAAATCCTGCACTGCTCTCGCCAGAATAGCTGTAGAGTAATTGAACCTCTTCTTCCTCAAGTTTCGCACGGTTCAAGGTAGCCTTAAGAGTATGAAATGAGGAATGGATACGGAGTCATTGAATGTTCACCACATCTTCACACTTTACCGAATTCTACTTCATAAAACTCGAGCACGCAATATTAAAGGTAGCCACCACTATTTTTCGTCTCCGTGATATTTCTTCAAATACACGTCTGAGATCGAGGGCTTGCAGCGGTCAATTGAACACGCAGGGATAGAAATATGCCCAGGTAGTAGCAAGAGTAACGTGACCATTGCTCGATTATACAGTGGGCGGAGCTTAGGACTTTTCCTGTACATACGCACACACACACTCATACACACACAAAGGAGAAAATGAAACGCTAACTGAAACAAGATTTATTTAATAAACATATCATCGAATTATTCAAGGTGTATATATGTATATATATACAAATACATGTACATCCACGATCTCCATGACTTGTTTATCAGGAGCATTGGCATAATCCCACACCTCGTTATAACTATGGGGTAGTTGAACGTTCCCCTTGCCTGTATTCTGTGCAAATTTTCCCCAAAGACTATTTAGACAACAATGCACTAAAGTGCTTGCCAGGGTTCTTTACAATTTGAGAACGGTCAAGTTGTATCCCTTCACGGTCACGGTAACGTTGAATATAAGCCGATTTTTCATCTTCGGTATCACCTCCACGCAGATACCCTGATGCTTCTACCTTATCCTTCAAAAAAGTGTTTATATATGGCGTGAAAAGGTTGGGTAGCTTCTGAAACTTCCACACACCATATATCTTCAATATTCTGTAGCCATGCCGAAGGGCTAGGGACAGCTCAGGGCTTGTATATACGCCTCTGATCTTACGCTGGTTGGTTGTGTGATTACAAGCCCTATTGTTCTCCTCTGCGCACTTCACGCACAGGGGAAACATGAGCTTGTGGTCTATGACGACGGGTAAGATCGGCATCCTTAAATCATAGGGAAAATCATCACTTCACCCATCATTGCATAAATTTCGGAACAACATATGAACCATTGACTCTGGATAAAAGTTAACACTGAGAGAGCTAGCTTGTTACTGTTGACATCTAGTACGCTGGTTGGTTGTGTGATTACAAGCCCTATTGTTCTCCTCTGCGCAATTCACGCACAGGGGAAACATGAGCTTGTGGTCTATGACGACGGGTAAGATCGGCATCCTTAAATCATAGGGAAAATCATCACTTCACCATCCATCATTGCATAAATTTCGGAACAACATATGAACCATTGACTCTGGATAAAAGTTAACACTGAGAGGGCTAGCTTGTTACTGTTGACATCTAGTACGGCATCAAATGAAGTCTCGCCTCCCCAAATATTCTTTTGCTAACTCGCCGATTCTCCCAAATCGGTTTGCCACGAAATCCTTTGAATCCATCACATTTGAGTCCATTATCCACCATCCAAGATTTATAGTCATCATATAGAGATACCGAATGGGAAGCGTGGCTGGGAGAGTCCCAAAGTATGAATGAAAGAACCAGGAGAATAGAAAACTTTTTCTCCTGCCGTAACTTGAAGTAGATTATGTACTCCAATTTTCTGTTCCGTATTTTTAAACACTTTGTCTATAGCGTGATCTACTCCTAAAATGATATGGTCGCAAGATTTCAAGATCTTGTTTGATTCGGTTCCAAGATGCTGTAAAAGTACTCCATATTCACTAGCTCGATCAGACATCCAGAAGTCTATTTGAGATTTGATTTCTTAAGTGGTAGAATTTGCTATTAAGGCTAGACAACTCAATTTGAATTCGTAAGCTCTGGCTCCATCCTCTCCGGAATGACTAACGTTTTCCAGATATCCAGTTGTCAGCGACTTTTTTATGCCAGATGGACCAGCGATGGTGATGTGGTCAGCCTTCACGTCGTACAGCGGTGGCCGGCAGCCTTGGTTGTATCGTCAAATCCTACACTCACAACGTTATCCTCTTTGTTGAGGATTTGTTGAACGACATAATCTAGATTCAAGTATGAAGCATCTTCCAAGTATTGCATTCTTGATCTGCGGCTCGGAAATACATACGTCAAGTCTGAATAATGGTGACGGACTTGTAACTCTTCGTCTTCACTTTCCTTCTCACCCTCACAATTTTTCTCATTATCATCTGCCTTCAGCTTCCAATCTTGATCAAAAACCATGTTAGTTACTTTACTCTCACTCTCGAAAGCTCTTCAGGAGAAGTTCTTATCTCGGCAAGACACTGGACTATACACCGCATCAAGTTTTCGTTCAGACTTTTTTGCCAGTTCTGATTTTCACTGTCGGAAATGCAGCTTCTTGTTCTTTACACTTCTCCTTACTTAGGTCTTCCGATGAGCGAAGTTTACGATCAGTAGAAAGAACTGTCTTTGCCGTTGTTCGTTTTTCAAAACTCAGATCTTTTTCAGAATCGACTGAAGTTGCTAACATTTCAATAATTTCTGATCCCTCTAACTCCCTTTTCTCTCTGAAGTTGTTTTCTGTTGCTTTTAGCTTTTTCTCCGCTGATCTTTCACGAGTTTCTTTAAATTCGTCCACTTCTGTGTAGGTTTCCCCTAAAAGTTCTTTTCTGGCGACACTGCGTGATTTTCTTTCATCAGCCATCATTACCAATCAGTAGTCACTAAGCATTAGGATCTGCAAGTACAGTAAAACCCCATTAGTCGGCATATAACACCGAAATATGAAAGGTAATACAAATTAGTCATGCTAGATGTATCATATATTTATTATTAAAGATTATATCAGATATTTTATTTAATATATTATTTACTATTATTAATAAAGTATATATACTATATTATTATTAAAGTAATATATATAATTATTATTAAGGTAAATTAGTACAACACTGATAGTACAAGAAACCACAAAAGAGAAAACAGCCAAACACCAGAAAACCGGAACAAGCCAAAATACTAAAGTAAGCCTAAATAAACATCAGTATTACGACACACTAGATACTTAACAACATTGACGAATGAATATAAATATGATTAAAAATATAGCAAGCATTTATCAACTAATTATTTTTTTTCTATCAGTTATAATAGTTTGGAGGTGGGAGGCCTCTTCATCCTTTATGTTCGATATGGATCTGGCATTTTCTCAAATTTTTCGTCATCTATCTGCTGAACTACACTCCTAATGTCTCTCATTTGTTTATTTTCGAGTTCAACGACCATGAAAACATGAAAAGACATATTACATGTGAAGGGTAGCAAGTTTTTTTTATCATTAAAACAAACAATCGATTTTTTTGCCCACCATTTTGAAAAAGAACACTGAAACAGGTAAAAAATTAATTTTATGTCCAAGAACTAGCCAGATTCAGGATTCGTATTCAGCACCCAAAATGGCCATAGAAACCACTCGTCCTAAAAATAATGTTAGATTCCCCCGCCCATACTATTAGCAAAGATTAACCAGCTAGCATGACTAAGAGGACCTGGCTTTACATGAGCAAAGTGTTCATCAATTGTACCAGTACCAGTACTGGATTATTTTCACAAAACTGAATGGCTTTCCCAACAGGACCAACAATGGTACTTGCCCCAGATGTTGTACAATCCAATGTTTCAAATGTATGTCTTAGAGGTAATTCATTTGTATGAAGCATACAAATAAACTACTGAAGTGGCCGACCAAATGTTTTCTCCATAACATGAATCGCACCTCCTTTATAACCAGTGTTGGTATTTGCGCTATCACAGCCTATTACAGTTATATCATTTTGTAGATGTCTCTCTTTAATAACTGACAATAATGAATTTGCTATGTCTGCAGCCTTACTCGATGCTGGTGTATGATGGGTAATATACTCTCGACCTGGTTCAGCAATCATTACATCGTGTTTTTCACTGTTCCTTTTACTGTACCAATTATCATTGACTTTTATTTTACTTAAAGTCTGATCCTTTCGACCTTCGAAGTATATGGAAGTAATAGGATTCACTTTATCACTTTTCAATGTTTCTCGAAGTCGTTCTCTTTTTCTCCGCACTTTACTTCTGTCTATTACGAGATGGTCATCTTCTTTGGTGATCATACCAACGTCTATCAAAGCTGCAGTTGCAATAGCAGCAGTAGCACGATTTTATACACCAAATCTATCTGCCTGCATTGCAACATGCCGCAAAGACATTCTCATTTGGCTTGCAGTATTTTCAAAACCACAGTCTTCAGTTTCCATTATCCCATTGTCACTATCTTCATCTGAAGAATTTTCTACTAAGCTCAAAGGTTGAACTTCACTGGAACGATTGATGGTTTTCTTTTCTTTACTTACTTGTTCTGAGCGCTTTCTCTTGTACCTCTTTTGTAAAATTTGTGTACACTACCTATGTACATTTTACTATCACTCCTCTGATTAAGTAGAAACTGTAATTCCTCTTTTGGTACTTTTTTATTCCTCCGACATATGAAAACTATGTGAATTTCTTCACAACCATCACTGCATCCTATGTCTGTATGAGATTTTAAGTTACATTTACAGGTACATATATCAAAAACATTAGTGAAACTAATCATGTATTGATGATTTAGTCTCACTAGTGTTTTTAATCTACTCAACGTTGCTCCTCTTTCTATGAATCTTGTTACCTTTTGAAACACAGCTTTTTCCTGAACTGTGGGGACTGATGCTTAATGCCAAAGTTTTAGTAGCTCCTGAATTGTGTCTGATGATTGTCTTGTTAGCTGCATTTTCCTTTCTTTGAGATAGAGAAAGTACCGAGCCACCTGTAAATTAGTTGGCAAAAGATTATGAGGCAACTTCTCAGGAGTTCCAAACATACAATTTTGCTTAGAATGCCTTGTGCTCACAAATTTTTTCCTTGCTGAATAGCATGGGGAACTTGAAAGCGTAGATGCCGCTGCATGGAAAGCTGTTGGTGTAGAGTTGCTGCAAGAGGGGATGTTGCTAGCTTGATGTGAAGAAGCATGTTGTTTCAGTTGGGGAGACACTGATATGTGGGATGTTGATTCCATCTCTGCTTTTCTATAGGTGAATTATTAACTGAAAAATACAAACAAAAACTCAAATAAATTTCAGTGAATTTTAATTCCTTAAGAAAAAACAACAAATATTTACTTAGTTTACTCACGTCATTCAAATGTACTGTACATTGTAACAAGTGTTACAGAATATTTTTTTATCTCATTTCTAATAGCATGCTCACTAGCTTCTTACCTCTGGATTCTATAGCTGGGGGACAACTACTGAACAGGGTGGTGTAACGGGGCCAAAAAAAGTAACGCGATACGATACTCGATATATTGGCGGTACTTGTATCGCGATACTACACCACTGAAGCCGGCTGTCAGGCGAACTGTGGTGCCTGGGGATTCAGAAGACAAAATGCGTACAAGTATACAGTACGACCTTGGCAGGAATACTTAAATTTGGGAATGACGCAAAATAATATATTAAAGTTACAAAAATTTATAATTGTGGTTTCATAATGACATTAATGGGGGTGATTCATATGATGTAATGTTGACGGATGTATGCTAGATGAGAACTCTATTTTCTGTGTCTTAAATTGTATTCATGCAAAAATGGGGCGGTAAAGAAACCTGGCACAATTTATATCATCATATTCTTTTTTCTCACCAGAAACTACAATAAAATATCAGTGTACCATTGTAAATTATCATTCCGTCCTAATATATATATATATATAATATATATATATATATATATACAGTATATATTAGACCGGCATAATGTTATATCTAAACGCTCAAATATGTTAAATAAGTAGCTTTAAAAGTCAGTTTCACATACCTGGCACGTACTTCCTCGTGGGTCACTTATTAGATTATTGATATCGTTTGTGCCCACGAATGTTTTACTTATTAGATGTCAGTTCCGCCTGTCGATGGCTGCTTCAAGTCGGTTGATATAAAGGCGAATAGAAATTAAATGCGGTCAACAGTTGTTTTATCAGTAATGTTTAGACCTCCCTGTAAATCTATTTATTTTCCAAGGAGTAATATATTTAAAGCCTGCAAGAGGCCGTGAGTTTGAACAATGGGTGGCTAGCTTCAATCTCAGTTTTATTAAGTGTTTTTTATATCATATTATTTTCCCAAACTTTAGGCCATGATATATTAAACCAAAATAAAGTGATACTAAAATCAAGATCTGCGTTTAAGTAAGCTAATTGGTTTAGTTAGCTCTTCGCTAGAGTCGTCCTTTGTTATAGGGAGTTAATAAAATTTGAAGTTTTTATCTCGGAACCCTCATCGTTTCATATCCCCAGGAACCACAGTGATTCACATTTAGGGGTTACGAAGATGGTTTGAAATCTCCCCCAGGCCCCATTTACACGCATAATGGGGACAATGATAACAGCTAATACTTCTTCCTTGTTCGTCATGTAATTTGATGCTTCTGATAATTATTTTTTTAGTAAGATACTTCTAAAAAGGGCCTGTAGGTAAACTCTCATGCTTTGCATCGTGCGTTTGGCAGAGTTTGTTGATTAAATTTCATATTTCGGATAGTCTCCCATGTGGTCTAGTGGCTAGGATCCCTGGCTTTCACCCAGGAGGCCCGGTTCGATTCCCGGCATGGGAACTGTTTTTCCGCTCGATTTGAAACTTGCAAACATTACTCCGATATTTTAAAAAAGCGGACGAATCGCTTCAGAAAATAATTTCGTCACATCATCCTCACTTCAGTAGTTGGTAAGCTTATGGAGACGATCGTTCGAGAAAAAACAGATAACACTACAGTATGTAACAAAATTTTGGAAAATTTGTGTTTATCTTATTTTTTGGGGGTTTATGTTTTTTGGTGGGCTGAATTAAAAAATTGCATTAGTTTTCTCGTGAAAACTCTAGTTTCTTCTGAAAACCATAATCTATTTTTTGTACCTAGTGGCTTATCAGAGAGCAAATCACAATGAAGAAAAGGAAAGGAAAATAAATATATTTCATATTTAAAGAAATATAATGTGTATATAATGTATATAAGGTATATACGAGTATAATGCGTATATAATATATATATATAATGCACCAAAATATAATATGCACACAAATGTGCTCACAAATTCCTAACGGATAATGCTTAAAGATGTACATTTGAGAGACTTTTTCTCTTGTGGTCCCGTGGATTATTTCGTATTAAACACCAGATATAGTCGCCCATCATAGCTTCGTCCCATTTTCCCTGATATCTCCTCTCCATGGTTTGGATATTTTGGTGAAAACGTTCACTATGTTCTTCACTTACGTCACCCAAATTTGGTCTGAAGAATTCTAAATGCGAGTCCAGATAGTGTAACTTCAGTGACATTCTACAACCTAACCTTTGAAAGTGTTTGAGTAGATTTTCTACTAGCTCTTTGTAGTTGTTGTTGTTCTTGTTACCTAGAAATTCATGGACTACAAGCCGAAATAACTGGCAAGCATTTTTTTCAAGAGCTGTCATTTTTTCTTCTAACTCTTTAGATGCTAACATGCGTTTGACTTGACAAATATGCCTCCCTTAATTTTAGCTTCAGAAAGTTTTGGAAACATTGAACGTACAGTATATGATAAAGAGCATCACTTTCAGCATCCAAAGCTTTGATGAATTGCTTGATAAGACCAAGTTTGATATGCAGCAAGGGTAGCAGAATTTTGTCTTTTGGAACAAGGGCTTCGTTAAGAACATTGTGTTTGCCTAGATTAAGCACATTTCTCACGGGCCATTCCTTTCTGACAATGTGTTTACCATCTGCTCTGCTGTCCCAAAGGCAGAGGAAACACGAATATTTAGTGTAACCGCCCTATAGTCCAAGCAGGAATCCTAGCATTTTGAAGTCTCCACATACATCCCATCTATGTTCACTGTAGTTTATTTTGTCTAGCAACAGCTTTACAGTTTCATATTCTTCCTTCAATTGAACCGAATGAGCCACAGGAATAGATGGAAACATGTTTCCATTATGTAATAGAACGCCTTTTAAACTTCTAATTGAACTGTCAATAAACAAACGCCAATCAGCAGGGCTGTATTCAATTCCTATCTCAGCAAAAAGGCCATTCACATCACTGCAGTAGCAAAGAGAGCTCGTTGCAAAACAGGAGTAGAAACAAGCGTATCGCAAATGCCTATTCCTGTAGAAAGAGATCTTGACACTTGGCTCCAAAAGATTCCACTCTTTAAGGGGATACGTCATAATTTCTGCATTGGTTTTTGTAAGGTTCATATCCCTGACTAGGTCGTCTATGTCTTTCTGGTTGGGGAAATAGGGTGACGTATTGGAGCTTGCCTCGAAGTCAGCATCTTCAGCTTCATTGGAGGATATTAAAGGCGTTTCTTCTATTTCCTCCATGGTGGGTGGGCAATGGGCATGGAACGGGTAAATCTTCACTATGGGCGACTGGGGGAATAGAAGATGGGATATTTGGATATAGGATATTTTTTCGACCTTTACTTCTCTTGTAGAGCGAAATGTCTACCGTGCAGAAGTAGCAATCATCGTGGTGATTGGTTTGCTCCCTCCAAATGCGAGGAATAGCAAATGGCATGCCTTTTCTGGTATCTCGCAGCCATCCTTCTAATGTGGAACGGCAGCTTCCACAGCAAAAGTGAGGTGCCCATGATTTATCTTGATCGTCCATGGGCATGCCAAAGTAAGCGTAATATGCTGTACAAACCTTTGTTCCTGTGTTAATTTTGTGCTTTACTTGCTTTGGATTGATGTAATGGCCGCAAACATAACAAAATGAATCTGCAGAGTGTCTGCAGGGCCTATTGGTAGCCATCACCATATAATTCTAATTCAAATATCTAAAAAATAAAAAAAACATTTTATAAACAGAAATAAAAAAACAAATGTGTGCAAATATTTAATAATGGGCCTTAACCAATAAAAACATTACTAATAAACCCCAGTTTTGGGGACATTTTGAATTTTGCACTTGAAATTACTTTTGCTATCTCAGAAAAATGCCTTAAAAATGGCGAAAAAGTAAGATTTCTAAATTTGACCATATCATAAAAACTATAAAGTTTTCCGAGCAAAACCGATGCCAAATCTGTAATCAGCGTGGCGGAAACATATAGAAAAGATCGAAAAATTAACATAAACAAAAAATGTTGCACAGTGTAATCACTTAGAAATTAATAAATTAATCAAAGATTCTTAACACGGCTTTCGACGTACTCGTTCTTATCTAACTAATCTGCTCGATTTCTTTAATGATTATATAATATATATAATGAGAGTAAAACAGTAGATATTATATATTTTAATTTCTAAAGAGCGTTTGGTAAAGTGCCACATAGAAGATTATTAGCTAAACTTCATTCCCATGGAATTGATGGTAATGTTCTCAAATGGATCGAAAATTGGCTTAGTGGACTTCAAGAGTGGTCATTAATGGCAATCTGTCTAACTGGGAAAGTATAACTAGAGGCGTGCCTCAGGGATCAGTTCTGGGACCAGTGCTTTTCATTATTTATATCAATGACATCGACTTGGGAATTAACAGTATAATTTCAAAATATGTGGATACCAAACTAGGGGACGAATAAAATCAGCGGCAGAACGTTTGCAGATTCAAGATATTAACAAATTACTCGAGTGAGCGAAAATTCGGCAAATGAATTTTAATATAGATAAATGTAAAACGCTGCATATCGAAAGAAACAAAGTTAAAGGAAAGTATTTTATGTGCGACAAGACACTAACAAGTGTTACGCAAAAGAAAGATTTAGTTATTATTGTTGCCGACACCTTAAACCGGGTAAGCAATGCATCGAAGCTGTCAGAAAAGCGAATAGAATCTTAGAATTTATTGGTAGATCGTTTGAATTTAAGTCGGAGAAAACAATGCTAACATTATATAATTCCTTAGTACGCTCCCACCTGGAATACTGCGTTCAGTACTGGTCCCCATATTTACGACAGGACATAGACACAATAGAGAGAGTGCAGCGACGGGCGACTGAGATGATTCTTGGTCTTAGAAACAAATCATACGCTCCCCGTTTAGAAACGTTAAATTTATTTTCACTTGTATAAAAACGAATTCGAGATTTAATCCAGGTGTTTAAAATACTGTAATTAAAGATTTGGATAATGTCGACGCTGAAAAATATTTCACCTTCTAAAGTTCAGATAGAACACGTGGTAATGGTTTCAAATTAGTGAGTAAACATTTTAATTCAAGTGAAGCTAAACATTTTTTCTTCAATCGTATAGTTAATATGTGGAAGTGATTGCCAGCCAGCGTAGTTCAACGTAATTCGATCAAATCCTTTGAAAAGAACAAGTTGCTTATCTTGCCTTAAACCCCTAGTTGAAAGCATATTTTAGCGCGTAGATATGTTGTAGCATTTTCACTTGGATTCCCTCCTCTTTTCTTTGAAATTTTCACTTTATCTTTAAATTTCTTTCCTTCCTCTCAACCTCCTCTCTCTGCTATGCTTGAAAACCTTTCACTTGTCTTTAAATATTTATACTTCTTTTAACCTTCCTTCTTAAATAGGCATCCTCGTTGGGACCAGCCGGTCTGTTACTGTTTTGTGTCGTTTGTATTCCTTTGTATATTCAAACATTTGGCACAAGCAACGAACTTGAATATTTCTTTCTCTGATCGTCCTTGAACAATCGGTTTTTATTCTATTTCTTTCACAGGTTTCGTCTGATCATAGCTACTATTAGTGCTAATACGCATTCCAAGAACAACAGTTGGTTGATTAGTCCGACGTCTCCCAGATTCTGGGAAATAAACTTCCATTGAGGAAGCAAGTTTTAGCACTTTTCTTTGCTACCACTCAGAAGAGAAACTTCTCCTGAATGAGAGTGTTAAGGCAACATTGAAAACCGCTATGGGTTTCTGGGAGAACGCCCACCACTCAAAAACTCAAAATTGCAAACGAAGCCACCTTTCTGTCGAACCTCGATAAGTTGTACGCCGAGAAGATCGAAGACGACAAGCAGTTCCTCCTAGCCCATTGGGAGAAGGGCAGGAGAAGCCACATGTTCGGTGTCGATTTGAAGTTGACTTTCAAGGAGAATAAACAAGCTCATCGGCAACAAAATTACATCAGGAGAAAGAAAACCCACTAAGCTGAGACGAAACAACGGAGCGACACGGCAATCCTGGAATCGAGCAGCAGTAGTAACAATACTTAGAATACCGCATTCGAGGAAGACAACTACCTCACACGCTGAAACTTCATTGCCGCCGAAGATATCCCTGCCTGCGAACATACTGACGACGGAATTAACCTAAACTTTAGACCAAACGAACGTCAGCGTTTGATCCGCATCTTAACTCATGGCATCCACCGCAAAGAGCTTGGGTCAGGACGTGAAGTTCTGGCCCATTAGTCGTACCACCATTTGGACGCAGAAAGTAAAGAGAGAAAATTGAGAGAAGCATCAAAGAATGCTTCGATCCGGGGTCTCTACTTTAATCCACTGGGACGGGAAGATGCAGCCTGATATTACAGAAAAAACCGTCAACCACCTGCATATTAGGGTGGAGTGAAACCGTCTTGCCTCACTCATGATTTGGTGTATTGACCCTCTAGAAGTTCTAAAACGATATTTTTTTTTAGGACCCTCCACCCGCCGCATTTCTGCCGAAAACAAAATGGCGGAAAGTTATATTTTGAAAGACTCCTTGTATAATATCTATCTGTTTTTGAGAGAAGATATCGCGTTATATTGTGCGTTATTTGGTTATAACTATGATAACGAGTAAATATATTTACACAACACAAGCGATACTTACTAATCACCAACTACTTAAGAACACACAGACGCTTATATTTCAAGATCTATAGCAAAAAGAAATGCAAGAAAGTTGAAGGAGCAACAAGGAAGTAAGCGAAGAAAAATAATCATGCATGAGGAATTCGGAAAGGTAGTCATTGATGATTTGCTTTCATCTGATACTATACTGATCTCTCTAGTACCGAAGAAAGTTCAACAAATGAGTCTGAATATGAATGCTCCAACATTCAAATGAGAGCCCCTTTACCCAACCTCGCCATAAGCAGACAGATTTGGTGTTTCAGATAGGGCTGCATCGGCCATTGCTTCAGCTACTTTGGTGGATTTGGGTATCATTACCGAAAAAGACAGTGACTTTTTTATTGATCGAAGTAAGGTGAGAAGAGAGAGACAGAAATTGAGAAAAACATTACAAGTTGAAGCTGCACAAAGTTATGGTGATGTTAAAGCATTATATTTTGATGGGAGGAAAGACAAGACGTTGGTAAAGACAAATAAAGATGGTAAATGGTACCAGGATATAATTATTGACGAACATTATGTGCTATTGAGTGAGCCTCGTGGAGAATACCTTAACCATTTGAGCCCCAAATCTGGAAAAGCAAGTGATGTATCTAAATCGTTGTTCTCTTACTTGAATGAAGTGATACTAGACCAGAATCTCCAGGTGATAGGGTGCGACAGTACGAATGTCAACACTGAGTCTAAAGGTGGCATAATCCATTTCATCGAGCAGAAGCTGAACCGACCATTGCATTGGAGCATTTGTATGTTACATACAAATGAACTTCCCTCAAGGCATCTTCTTTAGCGATATGACGTGAAAAAAACAGGGCCAAGATCATTCAGTAGATCTATTGGTAATGCTCTTAAGACTTGCCATGAGGTGCCTGTGGTAAAGTTCTCCCCAATTACGGATGGGGCCGATAGCATCACAGGCATCCCAGTTCTCACAGATGAGCTCATAGAAGATTTAAGTAATGATCAACAATACATGTTCAGAATAATTGGGGCCATAAGAGAAGGATATGTTGATGGAAGCGTAGAGAAACTCAAGCCTGGTCCCCTTAACAACTCTAGATGGTTAACTCTAGCTAACAGACTATGTCGTTATTGTCTCCCAAAAGAATCCCTCCAGAGAGATACGTAGCCTTGTTCTGTTCATAGTAACAAACTATGGTCCTAACTGCTTCAATATAAAATTTAAACCGTATCTGCCTGATGGACCCAAACGTATCTTTCATGTGATAAAAAGGTTCAACCTGTTACCCAAGATATACAAAAAGTTGTCCAACGGAATGCCTATTTTGTTCACTCAGAAAATATTCTTCTATCACTGTTGTCAGAGAGTGAGAAAAAGCTACGCAAAGTTGCAACCTATCGAATAATACAGACAAGAAAGTGTAAGGAAGCCAATACAAGGAAAATCAGGGAATTTAGAGTACCAGGATTGAACTTCAAAGTATCACATTGAAGAGACATCATCTTCTGGAATAGGAGTGATATCAGTGAACCACCTCTCACTTCTAAATTGTGTGATGAAGAATTGCTTGAGTACGAAACAAAATGTTTCAAAATTGAGCAATACTCCATTCACACACAGAACGTCGAAAGAGCCGTGAAGTTGGTTTCAGATGCATCAGCATCAGTAATATCACAGGAATCAAGAGACGGATTTATTAGGTCAAGAATAAAAAGTCGCTCTCTGCTTCCCTCAATTGAAACCAAAAAGGATCTGATGCCTCTCCTGAAAAAATAATAATATTTGAGATGAGCGGGTTTTATATCGTATTCAAGTGTAATTGATTTACAGCATTCAACCAAGTCAGACCAGATACAATTTTGTTTCAATACAATGTATGCACAATGGTGTTTTTAAGTATAGTTTTGCATTATAAAGCGTTTTTCTTCAATTATTTTTTTTTATAGAACACTTAGTTTTTATGTTATGAGCATATTTTTATTTATGGACAACCGGCTGACGGCCATTTTGCTTTTATGTAAAAATGCGAGATGGTTTGAGTTACAAACATTAAATGACTGAATACATCATTTTTATGTTCTAATACACCAAAAAACAAGTGAGGCAAGTATATTTGAAATAAAAAGTTGTGTTTCACTCCGCCCTACTGCATTTGGTGATATCTGACTAGGACGTTTCTAAATCCCTCGAAATAAAAAACTTCCCTCCAGAACCAAAGAAGCAATGGCCTTGGAGATAAGCCCAATATTCAAGGTTTATTTCTAACCACTTCTCTTTCTTCTTACTCTGTCAAACACTTCTCCGTTGTGCTTCTCGAACTATAATTTTATACCTGTTTCTTGTCTTATCACTTCAGTTCGGCCTTTAGGCAGTACTTCTTTGATCTCCCATGGAATTATTACTGCTTCCGTAATCGTGGCCCCTCCGAGTGTGCTGAACGCATCACAGAGGTGATTCTATCGATCATAGAAGCGTACACTCCATATTCTTTCCTTACTACTAATGAAAAACAAACTTTGCTTAACTTTGCCTGTTCTAATGTATCCGCAACAGAGGAGGCTTTCTAAAGGTACGGTTGTCATCCCACTCCTCACTCTCATTCTACTTATATTTCTGACGGGAATCTGGCAAAAACTTTTTTTCGATGTGGCAAAAATTCCTTCATAAGCTAAAAATGTGAAAACTTATATAATTATAATTCTTCACGCCCTTTCTGGCACCTAGCCAAAGACCTCTACAAAGAACATTACTTCTTCTTTCACTCCCCTTTTCTATTCTGATGGCTGAGTTTCTGTCTCTTCTGATAAAGCTCCAACTCAACCCTGAACGATTCCGGTGTTGTTCCTCCATCTCCATCTCCTTATGTCTGAAATAAGAAGCTCTTTCGTAGATGTTTTTTTCTGCCGTATCTGCGCTCAACTCTAGGATGGCGTAGGGTCCTGACGGGGTCCCTTCTGTTGTTCTCAAGAACTGTGCTTCTGTGCTGACACCCTGCCTAGGAAAACTCTTTTGTATTTGTCTTTCATTTGATACTTTTTTCCTGCTGGAAGTTCGCTTTCATTCAGCCTGTACAAAAGAAGGGTAACTGCTTTCACCCTCCACTTATGGTTCAAACTACTTTGGTTTATGTTTCAAAAGTTCTTAAATCCATCGTTAATAGGAAGATTCTTAAACATCTCTCTTCTCACAATCTTCTTTCGGACCGCCAGTATGGGTTCCGCAAGGGACTCTGTACTGGCGATCTTGCATATTTCTCTGTCTCTTGGTCATCTTCCTTTCGGGATTTCGGTGAAACGAAAACTCTTTTGTATTTGTCTTTCATTTGATACTTTTTTCCTGCTGGAAGTTCGCTTTCATTCAGCCTGTACAAAAGAAGGGTAACTGCTTTCACCCTCCACTTATGGTTCAAACTACTTTGGTTTATGTTTCAAAAGTTCTTAAATCCATCGTTAATAGGAAGATTCTTAAACATCTCTCTTCTCACAATCTTCTTTCGGACCGCCAGTATGGGTTCCGCAAGGGACTCTGTACTGGCGATCTTGCATATTTCTCTGTCTCTTGGTCATCTTCCTTTCGGGATTTCGGTGAAACCTTTGTTCTTGCGCTAGACATATCAAAAGCTTTGGATGGAGTCTTGCAAAAATCCTTAATTTCCAAACTACCCTCCTTCGGTTTCTGGTCTTCTGTATGAGCCTATATCTCTTATTTCCTTTCTGGTCGATCTTTAGCTGCATTTGTAAATGGCCACTGTTCCTTTCCTAAAGATATTAATAGTGGTATTCTCAGAGCCCTCTCATGTCACCCACTCTCTTTCATTTAGTTATCAATGATCTTTTAAGTCGCACTTCCTGTCCAAACCACTCCTCTGCCGATGAGTTCACTTTTCACTTCTCCACCCGTTTCACAAAGCGTCCTTGTCCATACTTCGCATGAGACGGCCATGGCGCATCCGACTTTTGATCTTTCTACTACAATATCTCTAATTGGGGCAGAGAAAACCTTGTGGCTTTCAATGCCTGAAGAATCCAGTCCCGTCATTTGTCTACCCGTCATAGTCTTCCACACGACTATTCCTTTATCTTCAACAGTACACAATAGGGTGGAGTGAAAAAACTTTTTTTAGAATTCAGTTTTGTAGGAGCACCCAAAGGTTAGTCTGTGGTACCATTAAGAAATCTGTAAAATTTTAGCTACCTGCGACATCAATTCACCGGCCCCAAGGAGGTAAAAATTTTGCCTTTCAGGTCCCCCAAAAAATTAAGGAAAAATTAAAAGATTTAAGCGTATCTTCCGTTGTGTTTATGCTAAGAAGATCATTTTTGTTTCATTTGGTTTGTTTTATGTTCTTTAACATTTCCCTTATACACTTTTCTCCCATTCCTCACAGAAATTTGAAAAATTTAGTATTTCATGAAAAATATAAGGTTGTAACATGTATTCTGCTAGATTTTTAGTTCATTCAGAACAAAAAGTGAGGACTTATAAGGACAAATTTGCTCGAATTTTTAGTTTATTCACAACAAAAATTAAATGACATAATGACAAATTAATCATCAATATAATTCCCTTCTTTTTCTATAACCTCCTCCCACCTGTAGAAAAGTTTTTTTATGCCACGTTCGAAGAAATTCCTTGGGTTCGAGTTAAAAAAAGCAATCACTTCGTTTTCGATAGCTTACCTGGATTGCAACTTTTGTCCATCTAGGTGGTGTTGCAGACTTCTGAATAAATGGTAGTCTGAAGGTGCGATGTCGGGAGAATAAGGTGGATGAGGCATTTTTTCCCAACCAAATGCCTCCAATTCGGCAGTGGTGATTCGAGCAGTGTTAGGGCGCGCGTTATCCTGGTAGAATAGAACACCTCTGCGATTAATTAATGCAGGACGTTTTTCTTGTAATGCCATCTTCAATCGTTGGAGTTGTTGGCAGTAGACTTCAGCTGTGATTGTTTGGTTATCAGGTAGAAGCTCAAAATGAGTAATTCCTTGCATATCCCACCAAACGCATAGCAAAATTTTCTTTGGATGGGGTCCATTCCTTGGCTGAGGTTCAGGCTTTGTTTCACGGCTAAGCCACTGATGTCGACGCTTAATATTGTTATAGAGGACCCATTTTTCATCCCCAGTGACGATCCGATTCAAAAACGGTGCCTGCAGTTACCGAGAATGCAGTGATGTGCAAATATCGATTAGATGTTGAAGATTCGCTTGTGACAAATCATGCGGAACCCATTTTCCAACCTTCACTACTTTTTCTAACAGCTTCAAATGACGATCAATGGTGATATGGCTAACGCAGAGTTGCAGGCCAAGTTCTCTTACAGTTACAGTTCGGTTTTCCTCCATTGTTGCTTTCAGCAACTCTTCATCTAACTCATTTGGTCGTCCTGTTCGTTGATAATCTTTCAGACTGAAGTCTCCATGTCTGAACTTCTCAAACCATCTCCTACACATCCATTCGCTCACAACATCATTTCCATAAACTGTTTGAATGTTTTTTGCGGATTCACTAGCGTTAGATCCTTTATGGAACTCATACAGCATCACATGACGAATATGCTCTTTCGTGGGCTCCATGTTTTTTCAATTACTGTAATATCGTAGGGGTGGCGTTGTAACTGTATGAAAAACACCAGAGAAGATATTCATTAACCTAATCCTACACTAGCCTAAGCCTACACTAGTCTAAGTCATTCTGTATCATTCAGTATCGTAATAAAACCTGTGCGAACCTGCCGCCGCGTGTATTTTGCAACATTTCTAAAACTATTTCACATTTTCTTGAGGTTATTCTATTATCTATCGTCCGTTTTCTAATCGAGCAGAATTTATATTACAACCTAATCCAAGCAAAAAGTAAGAATTTTTATATCTTTCTTTGAGTTCCTCAACTTTAGTAGATGTTTTTGCACCATTTTAAGGTTTCCATTTGTTTAGATTTTCACAGATTTAAATTATTTCATAATTATATTATTTACAGGTTGTTATTTCTACTATATTACATTTTAATTTATATATCTTTTTTCAGATTATTTGATTGCTTTGATAAAATTTATATTGAATCCGATTCGCTAAAAACATTTACAGTCACTAATATAGTCTAATTCTATTACGACGCACAAAGCAAAATTAGGTATGGCTTCGATGACCGCGAATGAATCAGCAAAAAGGAGGACAAGGAATACTCAACAGCTGAATCCAGTCTTTGGACCACCAAAGGATCTCTCACTGATTTATTTGCCTTCGTTCGAAGATATACTTCAGTGTTTCCTTTATGTTAGACAGGAAAGAATTAAGTCAGGAGAAGCTAATCCAAAAATTTATGATGTTATTACAGTCGTTGCCCAAAAAGTAAAGACATGGTGTAAAGATTCTTGGTGTTTCCTTTTCTCGTGATCTTTCTTGGAAAGATCACCTATACTCTCCAAGATCTGTACGAAAAATATCAAAATGTTTTGAAGCAATTCAAAGGGCGGAAAGACCAAGCATCCTATCAAGCATTGCTTCAAAATTTAAACTTGACTCACTGAAGCTCTTTGAAATAGCTTCTTGTAAATGTAAAGACTTCCCGACATGTCGTTGTGATTGTGAGAAAGACCGAAAAGTTCTTGTTCTGGAAAGGGATTCCTTAATGACCACGAACGTCTCGAAAAATGATGATTGGATCTGTAGATAAAGTGGTCACCAAAAAGATGGAAAAATAGAAAAAGGCTACACAAAAGTATGAGAAATATACAGCACGGATCTCGAGAGGAATGAAAGAATTTAATACTGCTGCAACTGTTTCGTCAAGTTCCAGCGAAACGGACGAAAGCAGTGAGCCGTTTAAACTCACGACAAAGCCATTATATAATTAATCCCGGACGTTCACAAATGAGAATGCGGTTGCCAACAGCTCTTGCATCTGCTGTTTTTCAAGATTTAAAATTAATTAGTAGTGAAGATACTTCTTCAGTGATCGACAGAAGCACGATAAAACGAAAAAGGAGCAAGATTAGAAAGGATCTCTCTGAAGATACCTTAACTTTCAGTTCAAGTGATCATGTTATGTAGGGTGTGTCAATTTGGGAGGTGAAAATTAATTTTTGCCAATTCCTTCACTGAGGGGTTTTAAAATGTTTTTGGATGTGAAGAATTCAAATCTGCTATTATTTTTGTGATTGCTCAACACTTAGCTTGGTAAATCTACGTTTGATTAAAAAGCACATAAATTGCTCTCGGAAAACAACATTTATTAATTTTAGCTTCTCAAAATGTCAGGTAATGCTATAAAAATTTTAGTTTCTCTGCATAAAACATATCCTAGTAATCATAAAACATATCCTTGTAATCATAAAACAACATTAGAAAGTAATGACATCAGTAAAAAAAAATATTTAAACAACAAGTTTCATCAAATCTTGCTTTGATTCGTTCTTGGACATCAGCCGCCGACTTGCTTCCTGGCCTCTGATATAGCCCTCACGTTTCTCATGTGTATACACCCTGCCTGCTGCCTCTGTGACTTGTTTCACACACCTCTCTATTGACTGAGCATGACAGGGCCACTGTGGAACTTGCATAGGCTTGTTAAAGAACTTCTTTACTTCCGCTGTAGTCAGTTTACATGTCAAAGGAGGTTCAAATACCCCGTCAGACCAGGCTGTCAGCTCCAACACGGAAGAGCACTGGGGTTGATGGAAGGTGTCTTCCTGGGACGTACAGAAAGATCTCCAAGTGTGTCATCATCTCCACCCCTCATGTCAACAATCTTTTGGACACCAGCTCTCCTCTCCTCACTGTCATCTGAGCACAAGAGTGTCTGGATTATCATTTCGCTGAATGCATACCATGCTGAGCGCTTGATGGTTGGCAAAACAGCATCCACTACAGCCTTCTTTTGCAGCCTAACTAGCCGCAGCTGAAACAAGATGTGGCGTGGGCTTTCCACCCAAGAGTGTTTTACTTTGATGTTGAACCAACAGGGGTAGTACACACCAACAATGTATTCCACTACAGTCTTAAGTTGTTGAGAGTTTTGCCTTTAAGGCCATGTTTTGAAACCCATATGCGACAAAGCCTGTTTGCTGTTGTCAACCACCTTGAATGGCTCACTGGACCAATTTCAAGAAGGGCCAGATCTGTGGGAAGTTCTCCTGTCCTTATGGCCTGTGTGATCCTATACCCGTACGCTTGATCAGTAGAGAGATCCTTTACGACATTGTCACTCAGTGAAGTAAGAGGCTCTCCAATTGAGAGTTTGGTGAATGAAGGATCAATTTCAAGTTCGGTTGCAGTGTCTAGCATCTTGCCAATGTTACCTGTCCACTTGTTGTTAGACAAGGTCTTCCCATCCAGTGCTGTGATCAAGTGTCGCAGGGGTAACTCGTTAGTGCGGAGGGCACAAACCAACCAGATCAGCTTACGGCAAAGCTTGACCTCTACCCAGTGCATGGAACCACCCTCCCAGCCAGTGTTAACATTTGTAGAATCACCTCCAATGGCCTGCAGGCTTTTATCAATGCCCTTCTTCTTCTTGAAATCTACAAGATTATCAGCAATAACTTCAGCAGGTTTTTTTCTCGTTGAGCCTTTCTCAGGAGTGAAGTGGTAGAGATATCTTCCACCTGGCTCACTGCACACAGAATAATGCTCTTCTTTGATGATGCTGGGGAACTGACGATCTGAATTGTCTGCTTTCGGCATAACTTTAGTTGTATCTTGACGGCCGTCAAAGAAGATGCAGTCAATTTCACCCTTCTTACAAAGATCATCAAATTCCTGATCCAGGGATCTCATAACTTTTTCTTGGGCCCTCTTGACTTTATTGTGATCAACTACAAGTCTCTTGTCCTCTTCAGTGATCAAGCCAGTATCCATAAAGGCAGCAGTGGTGATGGCAGCTGTGGCACGCAGGCCAACACCATATCTGATGCTATACATAGCAACATTAGGTATTTCTAATGTGTTGTACTCTGGCTTTTTATTGGAAGTTGAAGACGTGCTTGGTATTTCTAATGTCACTTCATAACTTCCATCCTTTCCATCTTGAGCATCAGCTATTTGTTCTTCATTTTCATCATCAGAGAAAATTATTTCATTTGATGGCATTGAAACATCCTGCTTACTTGTCTGCTTATATTCAGCAAGCCTTCTTCTTTCGTCTTCTTGCCGCTTCTGCTTTTTGACTTGTTTGTTGTGCTCAGGTTGATCTGGCAAGCCAATCTGATGTGATCCAATAGAACCAGACTTGTCTCTCTGACCTTTAATGAAAGCAAGTTCCTTCACAGGGATCTTCATCTCCCTAGGGCATGTACAGTTAATGTGAGTTTCGTTTTTGCAACCAGCATCTGCAAGGCATCCAAATTCAGAGCAGAGAACAATTTTACACTTGCAACTGAGGATGTCAAAAAGCTTGTCAAGTTTTGCAATGAAAGCCTCTTTGACATGTAGCTTTCCTCTCCCAAGAGATATGTTTTTGGCCTGCTCCCAGCTCTCTTGGATCTTGTTAAGATTGTGACTCGTGAATTTACAACGGGGGCTACAAAAGAACTGTTTGCTCGTTCCCACTTTTCAAGCACTTTAGGGTAAATGTCCTTTGTAAGACTGGCTGCTGGGTAGTTTCTCACATCCTTACCACTTTGTTCTCTTAGCAGTAGCCCATATTTCAGAACGTCTCGCAGAGTTGGGAGTTCAGAGGGCAACAACTCTCTACCAGTTCCAATTAGGTTGCTCATATGTGTGAATGTCCCCAGTCTTGCCCTCCTTTTAGAAGCCATTGTAGGTCAATTCCCACTGGTTAGGATGGTAGCACTGACGGACAAGTAATCTTCAGCACACTGATGAATGTTTCAACCTGTGAAATAAGCAAAAACAGCAGTGCATTATATATACAGCATATATAATTATTAATATAATAATTATTATATAATTCCACAAAAAAGTAAAAAAAGTCACTATTTTTATGTAGCTTCTTACCAAGCAAAACTAAATTATATTAAATTAACAAAAATATCTTTAGAATTCCTAAGTCATACTGCAACTTTTTAGCACCCCTCATATTTGGAATTTGAAAGTTGAAAAATTCGACACACCCAAATGTTATGGGTCTCTACTTTGATGGAAGAAAAGATTGAACAAACGTTATGATAATGAAAAGTAATAAGTATCATTCTAGGATTACTATGGAAGAGCATATTGTCCTTTTGAAAGAACCAGGCTAAACTTACTTAGGCCACATATCTCCAGAATTGAGCACAGCAAAAAACATTTATAAAAACATTTTGGAGTTCTTGGGATGCAAAAATATCAGTGCTAGAAATAATGATGCCATTGGCTGTGATGGCACTGTAGTCAATACTGGAATAAAAGGAATCATATTAAAAAACCAATATGTTTAAAGCCATGCAGCTATTTTATGAGCTTCTAAAAGAAAACTGAATCACTGAATGACGCTTAACATCAACCAATCAACGAAAGCAATAAAAACTCCTATTTTTTGTTAATAATTTTCGTGAAATACCAAATTTTCCAAATTTCTGTGATTAATGGGAAAAAAGTGTATAAGAGAAATGTTAAAGAACATAAATCGACAAATCAAATAAATAAAAATGATCTTCCTAGCATGAAGACAACGGAAGATACGCTTAAAGCTTTGAAATTTTCCTTAATTTTTGGTGGCACATGAAAGGCAAATCTTTAACCTCCTTAGGGCCGGTGAAGTTGATGTCATAGATAGCTAACATTTTACAGATTTCTTATTGGTACCACAGACTAACTTCTCGGTGCCCCTACAAAACTGAATTCTAAAAAAAGGTTTTTTCATTCCACCCTAATACACAACTCAATATCTCTTCTTCTATTAAGATTCTTGGTGTTTCCATTTCTCGTGATCTTTCTTGGAAAGATCACCTATACTGTCTTGCTCCGCAGTTTCTTCACCCCTACTCAGTTGCTGTCTCTATACAGGGGTCTTGTCCGCCACTGTATGGAGTGCGCTTATCAGGTGTAGGGTGGCCAAACCCACACAACTCCACTTGACCGTGTAGAACCATAGGTTTTC
Organism: Bathynomus jamesi; assembly: GCA_023014485.1. NCBI lineage: Eukaryota > Metazoa > Arthropoda > Malacostraca > Isopoda > Cirolanidae > Bathynomus > Bathynomus jamesi. The sequence goes on along the minus strand of JAJOZX010010663.1, from coordinate 88,677 downwards.
GTCTCATTATTTTCTGCCTCCTACTGACTGTCTTTAATTCCCCTCATTTCGCCCGTACAAGAATTTAAGGATCTGGGTCAAACTATCACCAGCTTCTCGAGTGACGACTCAGACAAAAGGAGAGAATATCGAAGTCACTGTGCTAAGGCAAACATTATAATGGATTTATAATGGCAAACATTATAATGGATTTCAAATTCTGTAAAAGCTAAAGGCACTCTTTTCCGGATTTTCTGTACTAATATTTATGGGCAGCGACTCTGGGTTAATTATAAAAAAGGCTCCTGCAGAACTCAATTTGCTTCACAACAGATCCCATAGACTGCTACATAAGTTAACTCCAAGATGCTCAGCCTCTCAAATGTTTGCTAATCGCAACGTTCTGAGCCTCCCTGAGGTAAAAGACATGTTTAATACAGTCTTATGCAAAAAAAATAAAACTCAAACACTCAAATTGTCTAAGCTATTCATCAGTCCTGCTTTATGTCTTCTAGACTGTGGACCTCTTGGTTTCAAAGTGTTTGTCTATAGCTTCACTTAACTCCTGCATTAGCCATTCCATTACATGTACTTTTTATTTTTATGAAGCCGTTATTGCTAATTTTATTATTTCTCGTTTCTTTACGTTCATTATTATTTCTTCATTACCGTAATTCTTTTTTGGTTCTGGTTTTTAAATTTATTGTTTTACGAGCTGTATAGTTCATTACCTTAATGGATATTGTACCTTTTTTGGGTGGTTGGGGATCTGTCTCCTGCCAACTAACATTTTTATTGTCATTATCATTATCATCGTTATCATTACGATATACTGTACACTGTGCACACTATATGTTCGTATTGTCACTGTGTGTACTTTTCCTTTTTTTCCTTTTTGTAGGCTTAGCTCTTGGTAGTTTTTATTATTACTTGTTTCAATTCGTGTCTTATTTTTATTCCTCTTTTAGTTATAATTTTTAGTTTTTTAAATTTATTATTGTTTGATTTATCGGATCACCTGAGGATCAGGGCCTCCAACCTTCTTTAGTTAGCCTTATAAGCCTTATAAGGCTAACTAACGAAAATATCACGACCTAACCTAACCAATCGTTAGGTCAACTGTACGCCCTTGACGATTGGTTAGGTTAGGTCGTGATATTTTCATTAGATAGCCTTATAAGGCCAACTAACGAAGGCTGGGGGCCCTGATCTTCAGGTGATACGATTTATCTTATCGTTTATTACCTTTAAGAATATTGCACTATTTTATTGAATTTATATCCTGCCAATAAAACTTATCATTATCATTTAGTTAATTAACTATTGGCTCATTGCTTTATTGTAATTTTTCTATACTTTAAATTAATGATTAGTCTAACTTAGGACACTTCAGCAGCAGTACATAAAGTAGTTACGAATTAATTGCAAAATGACATTCCCAGACAAAGTACATCATATAATAAAATGAACTGGACAAAATTCATGTATTCCATATATTCCATATATTTTATTAAATCCAAATAAAAATTTGGAAAAATAAATACAACTTACCACAGAAAGAGTTAGAACGAAAGGCTATTCGCCAGGCCTAAGTTAAGCAGCTTCTGGCGAAACTCAAAATAAAATCAGCTTATACTGTGTTGTCAATTTCTTTGTAGTTACACTTCATAATTTACAACGCACTCTTTTGGGTTTTAAATCAATCAGTTATTCATAAAGATTTTTATTGTATCGGCTGAAATGAGAAAGCTTTTGACGATAGAAGTTAGGTAGCAGGGACGTGCGGTGATGTATTGTGATATGGAATAATTTTAAATGGATTACCAAAAGTTTATATTTTTTTGCATAAAAATATAATCAGGTGGTGAATCAAGGCCCATATTAATTGCATGTAAACACCAATTATATTAAAGATGAAATGGATACCTAGGTAATGATAAAAAAAAGGGAAATATTTACCTTATTTATATGTTAATTCAATCCTCCTATCCTTTCGATTGAATAAATTTATTACGTCTTCATAGAAACGATCGTTCTTCATTTCTTTGAGAAGCTTTCTCTCAATCGAGATTAAAGTTAGACTATTAAGTCTATCTTAACCTTGTGCATTTCTTGTGTAGCTGTGTATCCTTTTCAAATCGGATTCAGCATACAAAACCGAACGCTCACTTCTCAAGCGAGGAATATCAAAATATTCTCCATAGTTATCTTGCAATGATTGAAAAGCTGATTCAGGAAATTTCCTTATGTTGTCTTCCTGTTTTTAAATATCCAGGAGCTGAAGAAAGGCTTTATTTTTCAAACTTTGAAACCTAGTTTCGACTTGGCCGCAAATTGCATCCAAAATTTCATAAATTAACCAAAGGGAAAGAGCTACACATTTTCAGATGTCGCTAGAAAATTAATTATACAATTATTTCTTCAATTTCTTGTAGTTACTTGTTTATTGTGTATCATGAATAGATAAAATAGTAATTATGAATAATTTATCACTCATGTTATCTTTTTTCCATTTTTAGTTCAAGATTCTAGCTCACAAAAAGCATATTAATATCTTTTAGGTTCGTTCAATTTCTGCAGGTGTTGTTGTTGTTGTTGGTTAGCCAATCAGCCCACCATCATCAAGCAAGCCGGCAGCACGCAGGTAACCGATCGCCCTCTCCGGAGTGGATCACAGGTTCAGCGCACTAGTGATGTTGTGTTGTGTTCTATGTTGTGCTAGAGCGGTACAGTCTGTCATAATCAGTGGCGTACTAAGGGGGGGTGCGAGGGGGGCGGTCCGCCCCGGGTGAAAGCCAGGAGGGGGTGCCATCGGGAGAGTTGAAATACCAATACAAGTTTTCAAACCAAATGAAAAATTCGCCAAAGTAAGAAAAAAAATAAAAATGTTCAAACTATTACAACAGCTTAATGTTAATTTCCACTATAAAATAAATTTTTATTTTTATTGGCAATACAAAATTTACAAACGAAAAATTAAATATTTGATAAAAATTACATCGAAAGGCGAACGTTTGTTGACGTTTTAGTCATCAGTTTGTTGAGCATAGCAGGCTGGCTGCAACTGACATTCCAAGTCTTGTTCACTTGACACTGACTCCACATACATGAGGTACGTTTCATTAAATAATTATGATAAAGCATAAATTGCTGGTGTTTATAACAATATCATAGTACTTATACCAGTGTCCAGTAATTTTTGACAATGTGGTATCATAGTGATGTTTAAGTGTTTATAAATGCATCGTCGTGATGCTATAATACCCGGTAAATGCATCGTCGTGAAGTTATAATAAATGCATCGCCGTGATGTTATAGAAACTCATGTTTATGAATGGTGGTCCCTGTGACTACTGGTTATCAGTAAAAAGACACAGGAAAGTCAAACTTTGCACTAAACTTTAGACTTGACTTTTTTCCTACAACCATGACTACTGAAGTAACGATGATGTGTATGACTGAGTGAGTTTTTTATGATGACTATGTGGTGATCTTATGGTGGTGGTGGTGGTATGACTGCATGATTTTTTTCAATGCAACCACATGGTGATGTTAAGACAGAGAGGGTGATGATCTACAGATCTACAGAAGCTAAGGCTAACCAAGACCCTAAGATCCACTCTAAGGTTAGCCCGAGAGAAAGGAAAGAGTAGGGGGTTAAGAGAAGAGAAGAGAATAAGGGGTTAAGTAAGGAGCAACACCTATCATTCGTGGGTTAACATTCATTCAGAAAAAGAGAAAAAAGACTCACCATCATCATCCGCCGGCCACTGCCGACAAGTCAGAAAAATAGTCGGAGAGAATAGGAGAGGGGTGAAAGATGAAAAAAGTAAAATAAGAACGCTTACAAACCATGCAAACACAGTCTTAACTCACAGTCATACCATGCAAACTACAAACATGCAAGAAAAGAGTTACAGACATGCAAAGTAAAAAAAGTAGGTAAAGTTAAACAAAAAGTGGGTTAGTTTACGCTACGAGCTACATCTACGTTCGTGTTAGTCTATTTTTTTTTTTATTTTTTTTTTTTTTATACATTGCTGGCATTCACAAGCTGGCATTCATCGTCAACAGACTCATCCTCGAGCACCACCACCAGAGCTCCTGTTGCTAACTTTTTTATTAAACAACGTTAATACTTTTAAAATGTCTGTCAAGACGGTTCTTAAACATATTAACGCTGGTAGAATGAACGACTGACGCGGAAGATTATTCCATTTATCAATTACTTTAAACGTAAAGAAGTTTTTAGCGATATTAGTAATGAAACGTCTGCCACGCAACTTAAATCCGTTATTGCGAGTATTACTATTATCGAAAGTGAACATTTGTCAAAATTTACGTTATCGATGTTATTAACGATTTTGAAAACTTCAATAAGCTCCCCCCTTAATCTCCTAGTTTCGAGTGAATACAGGTCTAACTCTTTAATCCTATCTTCATAAGGCTTATTGCGCAATGACGGAATAGTTTCGTGGCACGACGCTGAACCCTTTCTAACCTATCAATATCCTCACGCAAGTACGGGCACCAAAACTGAACGCATATTCTAAATGAGGCCTGACTAGGGACTTGTAAAGGGGCAATATAATATCCTTCGATTTAAATTCGAAATTACGCGCTATGAAGCCTAACATCCTATTAGCTTTTGCGCAAGACTCCAGGCACTGGTTCCTAACCTTTAAATCCTTAGATACGCGTACGCCTAAATCTACTTCCTCGTCAACGCTCGCTAACTCCCTATCATCCATCGTGTACGTGTAATTATTGTTGCGAGAACCTATATGCAAAACTTTACATTTGTCTACGTTAAATTGCATCTGCCACTTATCTGTCCACTCCATAATCCTATTTACATCGTCTTGGATCCTATTTCTATCGTCCTCGTTAACAACCTTACCGCCTATTTTAGTATCGTCCGCGAATTTTGACACGTTACTAGTCAATCCTACATCTATGTCGTTAATGTAAATTACGAATAGCAATGGGCCTAACACTGAACCCTGTGGGACACCGCTACCTACATCTAACCACCCGATTCACTACCATTAACTACGACCCTCTGCTCCTAGCACGAAGCCATTCTTCTAACCAGTTAGCTACCTGACCGCGTATACCGTGCGCTTTAACCTTCGCAATTAGTCTCCTATGCGGAACTGTATCGAACGCCTTTTTAAAATCTATTATTTTTTAGATTAAAATGGCGTCGAAACCCATGCTGACTACTATTAATCAAATCTCTACTTTCTAAGTGATCGATAATACGATCCCTAACTACGGATTCCAAAAGTTTACCGACAATTGACGTTAAGCTAATGGGCCTATAATTGCTAGCTACTGCGCGGTCGCCTTTTTTAAAAATAGGCGTGACGTTAGCTAATTTGAAGTCTTCAGGAATAATCCCCGTTTCGAGTGACTGATTAAAAATCTTCGTTAAGGGGCCTACGATAACGTCTTTCAAATCTTTCAAATGTCTGGGATAAAAAGCGTCAGGGCCTGGAGCCTTGCTAACTTTTAGCCTATCGATATAATGCGCAATCTCACCTCGTAAACAGTTATTTCATCCAAAATAGTCTCGCTACTAAATGGAACGATATCGTCCACGTCGGGGACATTATTTACGTCTTCTACGGTAAAAACTGTCTCAAAAAAGTTATTGAAAATACCCGCCATCGCCTGAGCGTCAGAAGCCAAAGCGCCATTAACATCCACTAGAGGGCCTATGTTATCTTTTACCGGCTTACGATTATTTACGTATTCAAAAAACTTTTTTGGATTATGTTTACTATCCACAGCTATAAGTATCTCTAAATTACGCTTGGCATTCCTAACTGATCTTTTAACCTGACGTCTAAGCTCGATATATCTATTAAAGTTAGCTGCCGTGCCATTGCGCTTACTAAGTCTATACGCTCTATTACGCTCGTTTATGAACTCTCCTATTTCCCTAGTCCACCACTTCGGCCTACCACGATTTCTAGCGCGCTTAGGCCTTCGAGGAATAAACTCACTTTCAATATTCCTAAAACTTTCTTTAAACGCCACCCAACGCAAATTTGTGTCATTTCCCATAAATAAGTTATCCCAATCCACTACTCTCATCCTATCAGCATAACTATCAAAATTAGCCCTGTGAAAATCAGGGACTTCTATTAGGTTACTATCCTGAGAATTTTTTATCGCTAACTTAAACCGAAGAATTTGATGATCACTACATCCTAAACTCTCGCCTACTTCTAAACCTTCGACTATATTCTCGCCGTTCGTCATCACCAAATCTAAAATATTATCATCGCGCGTTGGTTCAGTAACTATCTGTCGTAAAAAGTTATCTTCCATAAACTCGATCAATCTCAAACGCTCCTCATTACCAGTAAAAGTCTCGTAATTAACATTAGGGCAGTTAAAGTCTCCGACAATTATACTATTCCGATTGTCAATAAAATTATCAAGAAGTGAGTAAAATCTTGCATCTGTATCGAGGGGTTGAACGGGAGGTCTATAAATAACAACAAAATTAAAACTAATACTACGCGCCCTAACTTCAACACATATCGCATTAATTGCTGCCGGAAAATCTAACTTAACCTCGATAACCCTAAGGGAATTACGAATGTACAGCAAAACGCCTCCACCAAACCTATGTAACCTATCATTAGTAAAGAGTTTAAAACCCGGTATATATCAAGTTCCCCCAACAAGTCCCGAGTCACGGTATTTAACCAAGTTTCAGTGATAGCAACTATATCATAGTTGCCGGAATAAATTATCGCCTTAAATTCATTTAATTTATTTCTAATACTACGCGCGTTACAATAAAAGACGTTTAAGTTATTTTTTACAACGGGCCCGCGTTTTAAACTATTTATCACGTCGGGCCGCGTTTCCCGGACCCACAACGTTTAAAGAAGGCTTCGACCTATACAGCTTTCGCACGTTTTCGTCTATTAACCTACCTAGCCTAGCATTACCTATTTCATTAAAATGCACCTCATCTTTTATAAAAAGGCTAGGATCACTGAATTCGGACCACAGCTTTACGAAGGGTACATTTTCTTCAGCACAAATATCTTCTAATTTGTTATTCAAAAATATTGTTTTTGACGTAATTCTAAGACCCAACCCGTGCCTAGGGGTAATATCTAGAACTAAAGACCTATCTGACCTCGCCTTCAGGGACCTAATTAACCCCCTATATCTCTCCAAAAGGTCAGGCACTCTCGTATCGGGCCTATACGAGTCGTTGCCTCCTACCATCGTCACCAACATTGAGTGACGGGAGGCAACGTCAATCCTATCCACTTCGTCTCTAACTCTGTCAACCCTGGCCCCTGGGAGACAGACCCTCCTCCTCTTGGTTGGATGCCGTTTAACGAACTCTCTGTCCATGTGGCGCACTAAAGAGTCCCCGATTAAAATAGTTTCCCCCTCATTCACGTCCCTTTCCAAATGAGCGAAAGGGTTCGAAACCTCGATACGGGGGGATTCCTATCACCTAACGTACGCGGCCTAGCTCCACCCTTAACCTCTCTAAATCCCTCGCTATCTACTACTCTCGGACTAACCTTAACCTCTTCCTCAACTCTATCTAACCTTCCCGACAAGCTACCTAAACTAGAAACTAGGTTACGCACCTCACCCTTCAAATTACTAACGTCTTCAACGTTAGTATTGGTTCGGCCTACGTCAACCGTAGCCCTACCCCTGCCCTCATCAAGCGTTGCAAGTCTTTCCGCTATCTCACGTACACTACGTTTTATGTCAACTAATTCCTCCATGAACTCGCAAAAGAAACAAACTGATCTATCGGTAATCGCCATTGGACCGCCGTTATAATCCTTAAATTCCGAATACCACCGGTTTACCCTACACCTAACACACGACGCTTTCTGCGACGGCATCGCGCAGTTAAAAATTAGTTTAAACCGTCACAGGTATAAGTTAAATTAAGCCGGCACGCTATGAAAACTTCTAAATCGCTAAAAACCACTAATATTCAATTACTTAACTGTAACAACGTAAATTTAAACGCAAGTATATAAAATTCAAAACTATCCCAAAGCAAAATTCTCAGCAATATACAAAAGTAGATGCAATATCAGAGAGCTCAGGAAATGCGTCCGTTCAGTACAGAGTCTGGCTGACGAATTGTCTGTAAGGTGTTTATTAGGGTGGATCGATTTTACATTTTTTTCGATTTCCATATTCTAATAGAGACAAAACTTGCGCATGCATGAGAAAATAGCCTCTGCAAAATCTTAGCTTAATAGGTAATCATCTTCTGCCCCCGGCAGAGCGATGAATATCATATTTTAGTAGTCAAAAATGTATTTTTCTTATAATTTTTAAAATATTTCAATATGCATCAAAATTATTCCTAATAACTATAAAGTCGATGAAAAAGACCTCATATGATCGTTTTTCCAAGCGCGTTGTCCTACGTTAATATCTTTTGCCCCCGGCAACAACGTCAGATGTTGAAAAAATAGGTAATTTATATACATATTTTCAGATCGGCTCTGTCTTAAATAATGCATTTATATATTTCCCATAGCATTTATATCGTTGCTTAGGCATGAAACAACACACACGCAAAATTTTATGACTCTAGAGTAATATCTTCTGTCCCCGAGAAAAGTCTAAATGTGGATTATAATTACGTTAATGCGATGTTATAAGTACGATAAGTACTAAGTACAGCTCCTCGCTTGCTAATTTTATAAAATTAGCAACCCAGAACTCACCACGAGGAGGTGGCTGTACGTCGAGTTCCACCCTATCCAGCCCCAACCACCCTTCCTTTGGCTGCATGTCGATTTACATACGGTAATCTTTCTTAGAATCAAATCGTGGAATTTTTGTTCGGGAGTGAAGACGGGAGCGGATGAATCCGTCCCTCTCTTCTATTCCACTTACACTGGCAGAGGCTTCGGTTACTAATTTGATGAGTCTCTCGACCGCTTGAGTATGACAAGGGAATAGTGGGATCAGTCCATCAGGCTGGTCTCCGTCTCAACAAACTCTTTTATTCGGGTATCAGGTATTGTTTTTGTAACGGGGGGTTCGGTCACCTCAGCCGTTTGCCAGTTGATCATTTCGTAATAGTTTTGACTATCGTAGAGCAGCTCAGGCATGGCGAAGGCTCGAATTTCCCCCGCTGGTGATTGTTTTGATCGTGCTTTTAATATTCTTCTCCATCCCAATTCTCTTATGTGTTGCTCATCGGCATGTAGCATGGAGATCAAAATATTTTCTGGGTGAGCAAAGAAAGAATTTCTACGGAGGACTTTGTTGGCGATTGTCTTAGATCTTTGAGGCATGGTCTGAGAGAGACGCATCATTTCGAAAAAATGTTTTGCGCCCTCAGTGAAACTGGAGTTTTTCTTTATCTTAAACCAAATTGGTGCGTAAACTGTCATAATGAATCACACAATTTCGTTGAAGGTGCTGGAGGGTTCACTGGTTGAAACATAGAGGCGCAGAAATCTATTTGCTGTTGTCAGCCACCTGAAATGCGCCATCTTACCTGGATTTCGAGCCGCGAGAGCTGAAGAGCAGCTACCGCTCGACACTGCTCTGTAGATGCCTAACAAATATTTTTGGTCAGTGCTCAACTCGGCATCATCTATGTCAATGTCGGGAGATGGAATGGCATCGAATTCTGTAATTGGAAGTTTTTCGCAGTCGTTCAGTTGTTTTCCAACTGGTCCAGTAAAGCCCATTGGCCCAGTTGTTTTGCCGTCCAAGTCTTGAATGAGGTGTCGCAGTGATAATTCATTACCGTGTAATAGGCATATGATCCACTGAACTGGCCTTTGTAGTTTCATTTCAATCATACGAATGGCTCCACCCTTTCGACCCGTGTTCACTGCGGTACCATCACAGCCGATAGCCACAATGTCGTCCGTGCTAATATTGTTAGTCTCTAGAAAGTTGATGATACCTGATGTTATTGCAGTGGCAGAACCTGATGCAGGAGTGAAATGCCCCATGTACTGGGATTCTGGTTCTTGAACTAAAACTATATGCTCTTCTACCACAGTCCTTCTATGCTTCACATTGTCTATTTCTTCTTGTGTCATTGTTTTATCTTTACGTCCGTCAAAGAAAATGCCCTGTAATGGTAGCGTGATCTTGTCATCTTGCTGATGCTCAGAACGAACTCTTTTTCTGGCTCTTCTTATCTTATTTCGATCAATCACTGAACTGACATCATCTTCTCGTATCCAGCCAACATCCTCTAACAACGAAGAAGCAATAAATGAAGCAGCTCTGTCTGAGATGCCCGTACGATCACAAGCTTCAGCAAGTACCTGGAGTTTCATTCGTGTTTTTTCCTTCATGTCATGTTTATCTCTCGGTGTTAGTTCATACGATGACGATGATTCTATAGATGTATCCTCGGTTTCACTAGAGGCTGACGAAGAAGGTTCTTCTTGAGAAGTTTCTTGTCGTTTACTAGTCGACGGCTCTTGATGTTCTGCTATTCCTTCTTGTTTCAATATCGCCAATCTTCTTGCAAGAGTCATCTCGTTTTTATTTGTTGTTTCAACATCCAAAGTTCCTATTGCCATTTTGCGATCACTTCTTTGGTCGAGTAAAAACTGTTGCTCTTTCAGTGGTACTCGTCGTTCACGAGGGCAGCTGCATTTTGTCAAATCAGGGCATTTACAAGCCGATATGTCAAATAAGGTGGTCTTAGTTGATTTCTTGAAGCCTCAAGATTTTTCTGTAACGATTCGTTCTTCTTTTTCGCGTTCAGTGATTTGATGATGTTAGCCATTTTATCACGATAACTTTTCAACATTTGATTTATCCGTGCTGTCGAAACTGTTGGAATGGAAGTTAATTTCCACAAGTATTCCAGTCTCTCCGTGACCACAGCGGCGATGTCTTTGAATGGAGGTTCCTTCTTTGATGATCTCAACTCAGTTCTCACATGATGGTAGTATTGCATCACATCTTCACATGTGGGAAAACATCGCAAATTCAAATCTTTCCCAGCACCAAATATTGGACACGTAACCGATCTTCTAGTTGTAGCGGTAGCCATCCTGTAAAGATTAAAGAATAATGTATTGTTCTGTTACGCAATAAAATCGAAAAAAACAGAGTTATGAGAAAAACAAACAAGGATATAAGCAGAGAGATTGAGCACACTGACGACTCTGAGTGAGGAGCCACACACACACACACACACACTGAGGACTCGAGGAGCCAGCTGCAAAATACACACCTGCCTTCGACGCTGTCAAAAGGCAACTGAGGGAACTGCGCAGTGCGTACTGGCGTGTCAGTGGCAGCTGCTGCTGGCAGCACTCACCAGAGATGACCTTTAAACCCTAGCCTAGAGTCATAAAATTTTGCGTGTGTGTTATTTCATGCCTAAGCAACGATATAAATGCTATGGGAAATATATAAATGCATTATTTAAGACAAAGAGCCGATCTGAAACTATGTATATAAATTACCTATTTTTTCAACATTTGACGTTGTTGCCGGGGGAAAAAGATATTAACGTAGGACAACGCGCTTGGAAAAACGATCATATGAGGTCTTTTTCATCGACTTTATAGTTATTAGGAATAATTTTGATGCATATTGAAATATTTTAAAAATTATAAGAAAAATACGTTTTTGGCTACTAAAATATGATTTTCATCGCTCTGCCGGGGGCAGAAGATGATTACCTATTAAGCTAAGATTTTGCAGAGGCTATTTTCCCATGCATGCGCAAGTTTTTGTCTCTATTAGAATATGGAAATCGAAGAAAATGTAAAATCGATCCACCCTAGTGTTTATGTATGTGTTTGAGATAATGGGTGGACCGTGGCCAGCATGGGCTAGCATACTCCATAACTGAGCGAATATATTGTTTGTATATGAGTGATGTTGTTTCCTGCTGGTGTTCAAAGTTTGTGCCTGTTAGTACCCTAAGTGTGTTAAGGCTTGACGTACATTTGTTTTTAATGTCCTGAACGTGGTTTGCAAAAGATAATGATGTGTTGTAGGTGACCCCAAGTATTTTAGTCGTGTGAGTGTGTGGAATGTTGGTGTTGCTTAGTGTAAGCTGTGGAGTTATCTGGTGTTCTTTTGTGTTGCTTGTTAGCAAGGTGATGGTTGATTTTGTGGGCGCTACTTTGAGTCTATTGTGTGTGAGCCAGTCTTGTATTCTGTTTATGTATGTTTGTAGGTTATTTGTAGCAGTGTCGATGTTGTTGTGGGTGGATGTTAGAGTGATGTCATCTGCATATGATGATAAGATAAGTTTGTTATCTATGGGTGTTGGAATGTCATGTATGTATAAGTTGAACAGTGTTGGTGAGAGAACAGAGCCTTGAAGGACCCCGTTCGGAAAAAGCTTGTTTTGGGATGACTTGCCATTAAATGTGACATGTGAGTATCTTCCTGAAAGATAGTTGCTCAGCCACCTTTTGGTGTTATTGTGCATGTTTGTGTTGAGTATTTTGTTTATGAGAGGGAAGCTTGGGATAGCATCAAATGCTTTACTAATGTCTATTGTTGCTAATAGTGTACGTTGAGCTGGTCGTCTGGAGTTGATGCCATCCATGATGTGCTGCGTGAGTTTAGTGAGTAATGTCGTGGTTGAATGGTGAGGTCTGAATCCATGTTGAGTAGGCGATAGTGGTATGTGTGGGTTGATGATTTGTAAGATTAGTCTTCCTGTTACTTTGGAAGGTGTGCATAGTAAAGTAATGGGTCTATAGGAAGCTGGTTCTGTAGGATTTTTGTTTGGTTTGAGTAGTGCAATAATTTTACCTTGTTTCCATATGTCAGGAATAATACAGTGTTGGTATGAATATGTGCTGATGTTTGTGAGAGCTAGTATTCCCTGTGGACCCAAGTGTTTAAGGTGTATGTTAGATATGTTGCCTGGTCCATTAGCCTTCGAATTCTTAATGTTTTTGATGATCTTGGGGGTCTGGTCTGTATTGAAGGGTGCAGTGGTCGTGTCGAGTCTGTAGGTTTTTTTGTGTCTGGCTGTTTCTGTCTGCGTGTTTCTGGTTGTTGTCTCTGTTTAAGTGACTTATCTTTGCATAGTGATTAACTAGAATGTTAGTTTGTTTTGTATATATTGGGATATTATTTTGGCTGCGACAGATAGCCGCGTGTGAGGTGTGAATGCCGCTGTTAGAGTGGGTAATGCTGTTTATAGTTTTGTATAGCCTGGATGTATCTGTGGAGTGATTTAGTGTTATGAATTCCCTAAATATTTCTGTTTGTTTTTCTTTAAGTTTGATGTTTATTTCTGTGTTGAGCTGTTGTATCTGCTGTTTTATTGCTTCTGTGTGTGGTGTTTGTGTGTTATGTTTGAGGTTGTTACGTTGCCTTATGAGGTTGGCTATTCCTCTAGTGTAATTTGGGTTGTATTTCCTAATGTTGCCCTCGGGTATGTATTTGTTTGCATTATTGATGATCTGATTAAATGTCTTGAGTGTTGTATTGATGTTTATGATGGGTGTGCTGTTTAATGTGGTGAATTGTTTCTCAGTCTGTATTTTGAACTGTTCTCAATCAGCTTTCTTGTAATTTCTGTAAGTGTGCCTGAGGCTGTTGGGGAAGAGTGTAGAACGTGTTGTAATGATGATGAGCAGGTGGTCTGATGAGAGTTGTTGTTCTGTTCCCCAGCGTGTATGTGTTGTTAGTGAGGGGGAACAAAACGTTATGTATGGGGAGGAGTTTGAGTATCCTGCTTGATGTGGTATGTGTGTATGTTCTTCTGTATTGTTAAAAATGAAGAGGCTGTTTAGTTGTGTGGCTATGTTGGCGCCTCTGGTGTTGCTTTGGTTATGCAGGTACTAGTGTCTTTAGCGTTGAAATCTCCTCCTAAGAAGACATTAGTGAGAGAGGCCAGATTTTGTAACTGTGGATTGTAATTGGTTGGCACATGAGGTGAACTATCTGGTAGGATGTAAATGTTGATGAGTGTGGTGTTGTGTTTTGCGCGTGTTTTAATGTTGACTGCTTGTATTTCTATCGTGTTATCTGCTTGGATTGTGTTTGTAATGTTTTGAGTGGCATCAGTGTAGCTAATGCTTTTACGTATGTAAGTGATGCGTCCACCCCCGTGACCCCCAGTACGATCTTGACGGATCGCTCTGAAGTCAGGGATGGTGGGTGTTTTGTGTGTGCGTTTTAGTTTTTTCTTGTACAAGTGCTATGTAGATGTTTTGTTTGTGTACGAACTCCCTAAGCTGCATGATTTTGTTTGTGAGGCCATCTACATTGTACTGTAATATGTTAATATTATGCTTTTGTCTGTGTCTCATGGTCCTATTGAGTCTATGTCTTTGTGTATGGTGACATATGTAAGTTGTAGTGGAGCCTCGATTAGTCTTAATGTCGCCGGAGCGTAAGAGCAGTCCGGGAAGCAGGCAATTGATCCTTGTAAATGAAAAAAATAGCATGCTGGTATAGGTCCGGCCCCGGGAGCCGATCGGCACTCTGACCGTGCCACGCAACAGGCCGTCGACTGCCAGTCTGGCCAACCGTAGACAGCCCGCTGCACGGAGATTTGAGGAAGTTTGGCCACCAGCGCGTTGATGTTTCGGTTTGACATCGCCTCTTCTTCGCGTTGACGTTAGAAGCTCCCTCGTCAGCTGCTAACTGTCGACATACGTTGAGTTTTTTAGCTCCTTCCTATCAGTTTCTTATTATCTTTGGTCAAAATGTGCTGTTTAATACTGTCATTTCTTTTTGTACCTTATTTTCTTTATTAATTTGTCCAACAATTTGGGATTGGAAGTATATAGTGAAATTATTTCCGGTCCTGTCGTTCAAATGTTTTGATAAAAAGTTCTTTTAGGATTTTCTTTCAATCAAGAATAAAGAAATGAATTCTTTACTAAATTTTGCTTTGTTCTTTCTATCTCTTTACGAAAAATATCTCAGATGTAGTCGTTTTTGGATGATAAAGATACTGTTTAACCCTCTAACGCCGACTGGGTCGAATACGTACCGTTTCAAATACACGCATTTAGACTTAACACTACAAAAACGTTCGGCGTTAAAGGGTTAAACCGTTGTTAGCGGAATTTCCCCTTACGAAGGAGCAGTACATTACATCAGTTCTTTAAGTTAGTATTAGCAGCAAACACCGTTATCGATCAATTTCTGCAGTCAATGTGGCAAGTGGCAGAGTAAGCCTTAACTTCCAACCGTTCACGCAAGTTTGATGTCAATGAATAGATTCTATTAGTACCAAATTTGCGTGAAAGTTTTTTGGGGTTTAGCCCCATTGACATTTTACTGTCGATGTACACATTTCCAAGAATGCTTCCTTTTTACCATAGTGGAACAAATGATACGAGAATTTGAAGATTTAGGTTAATTATGATTTCGTTTATTCAAAAGTTGTTGCCGTAGGTAACATTTTGAAAACCATCGAATGTATTCTTTGTCAATAAATGATTTTTGTTGTCAATAATGCTCTTATTCTAAGATAGCCAATTTTCCAATGAAGAAAAAAAAGCTCAAATCGAGTCTCGAAAAGGATGCATATCTGAGATTGTAGTACTCTACCTTTCCACTGCATACTCTCACTTATATTCGGGTAGTGGGCCACCATAGGTCGGGCTGTGAGTTTGTACAATCTCAATTTTGTTGGGGATGGAAAAATAGTGTCACATTCAAACATTGCAAAAGATTTTTCTTCTGCACATTTTTATAATAGGGAAGCATTGCTTCCCTTGCTTCCACTGACTGCACGCCCCTGTTACGTAGTTGTGTTATCAGTTAATTATGACGTAGGCGAAATGATCAGTTAATAAGGGTAAAAATGGTTAAAGAGCAAGAATTATATTAACCCGAATTTATACGTCTTCTCAATATAAAAGCAAACAATAGGTCTTCACATCTTCTAAATAAGAAACCAACTCTCGCTGATTAATTATTCATCATACCACAGATTACAAATAACCATATCATACAATGACCTGCCAGAATAAAATAAAAATAAATACTCTCCTAAAGTAAGGGAATAGCCATGTTGCATCGTTCTCTTGAAACATGATGTCCTCCAGGAGAAGTTTCCACTCCAAAAAAAAGGAAGGAGGTCCTTATGTAAGATGAACATGCAATCTTGTGAATTAAGACGTCCCTCTACGAATACAGGATCAATTTTCTCAGAATGCCAGATGCCTGCCCACACCATGACAGCAAAACCACTGAACTTCACATTGGGTTGCACTAATTTCGAATTGAACATTTCGCCACAGAGTCTCCATACCCAGATCCGTCTTCCTGAAGCAAACTGCCAGAATGAGGATTCATCTGAAAAGACAAAAGAATGCCAAAACTGATCAGATTTGTCCTTCAGCTGCTTGGACCACTCATATCATTTCCTCTTATTAGGCTCACAGAACGTTCTGCATAAACCGTCCTACATAGAGCTGGGTACATATAACGTGTAACTAGAAGGAAGCCATTGGCACTCTGAGAAAACTGACCCTGTGTTCGTAGAGGGACGTCTTTATTCAGAAAATTACATATCTATCTTAGATAAAAACCTCTTGTCTTTGTTTCGGGGATGGAAACTTCACCTGGAGTGCATCATGCTTCAAGAGGGCGGTGCCATATGTCCATTCCGTTGCTTAAGGAGTGTGGCAGGGCGCTGTATAACAACGAACGACAAATTCAGTCATTATTATAGTTAACGCAGAATCTACAGTATTTTCCAACCATTTATCCATCAAGTTTTCATTTTTAAACTTCGACCAGAAGAATTTAGTATTCAAATGCTTGTGTTCGGATCATAAAATCGGGATTTATTAATGAATATAAAACAATTCTTAATGTATAAATGTAGGTTAGGTTTAATAAATGGATTATAAATAGTAGGAAATAGGCCTATTCTGAATTTGGACAAGAGTATGTGAATACTACGAAGCCAGAACAACAGTTTTAGTGTTGTTCATACTTGTATTCACGTTCAGCCAATCAAGCATAGGTTTGTTATGACGTGATGCCCTCCTCTAGTCTTGCTCAATCATGTTCTTCAAGATAGGTTGGTTGTCAGATAGTATCAGAACTATAAAAGGAAGAGATTTAATATCAGAAACTAGGCCAAAAAAGTTTGTTGAATACGATAGAATAGGTAGGAAATTATAAAAATGACATATAACGTTCCAAGCGAAAATGGAACCTTGAAATCTGATCAATGAAAAAGGCAACGCAGCACGAGAGACAAAAAGACAGAGTGACAGAGAGAGTAAGAGAGTTGAGTCAAGAAGGGTCAGACAGAGTCGTTGGAAGCAGTTTGTCCATCTTAAAATCGTTTTGCTCTCCCTTGTTAATGTTTTCAATTTCTCTATGAGAAATAGGGCCTCTATTCAAGATAAATTAAGAAGAGTAAATTCAAAACATTAGCCCCTAGGGCTACCAACGAAATGGAATTATTTCCGAGCTTTAGGCTTTTTATTCATATCGAGCGTGAGGCTATATTGATGATTTTCGGTCAAGGCTTAACCTTGTCTATTGAATTATATAACATAAGTGTGAAGTAAAAGTGATCTGTGAACATAAGATTAAGTGTATAAAAATATTGGTGTATCATAATAAAACAGTTTATATTAATGGTAAAAATTTAAATTCTGAAGTTATTACTATTATTATGAAAACATTAATTTACTTAGTTGTGTTTCAGTGGAAAAGTTGAACTGATAGATAAAGCATCATTCGTCACGTTACCATCCTGAGTGTGGGAGTGTTGTAGTCACACACCAACCCACGAACGAATCGATGGACTGTTTACCGAATCATCCGGGAACCCCGAACCCTTTACTTGTTATATATAATTTTTAGTTTTTCTTCAATTTAGACGGCATTTTTAAAATCACCGATCATGGGACTGTATCCCAAAAATAAAAGGCTTGAACCTATGGCAAACTGAAAAAGAAAAAGCAATAAAGCGGGAACTTTACTCTGGCATTTTATTAAAATACGGTTATTGCACTTAAAATTCATACATATGCCAAAATGCTTAGTTTGGTTTTTCTTTTCATAATAAATTTAAGGTTTCTAAGAACAAGCAACTAAATAATATATATATATATATATATATATATATATATATATATATATATATATATATACACAATACATTATACTTGATCTATAGTAATGGAAGCTACCAGAAAAGGCTTACCTACTATATAAGAGCATTTTATTTAAATAAATATTTCCTGACAAAGCGTAATCCCAAAACATACGATTTTAAATCTATTTGTAAATAAAACCGTAAGAAATACAGTCATGAAATATAACTCTTCTTTTGAAAAAAAGTAAATCCCGCAGAGGGAAAGCGTGCTATAAAAGCGGAGGAAAGGCTGAAGAGGTCTAAACGTGAGAACTTCCTTTGATTTGGCCAGTCTCTAATCTTCTCCGAGCCTTTCTGCTCCTTATAGCACAAAATTCTTATCGAAACTTGAAAGGACCAAAAGAAAAGTTTTTAATAATATCAATGTAGAGAGAGAGAGAGAGAGAGAGAGAGAGAGTAGGTTAATTAGTTTAACGAAAATTAAGGTTACTCCAGGAGCAATTCAGAAAAGTAGAAAAAGTACAAGAAATAGATTAAATCCTAGATAATGCCTCTCTCTCTCTCTCTACATACATACATACATATATATATATATGAATAGAAACGACGTAAATAAGGAGCGTCTCTGCACACGGGCAGAGAAATAACGAATAAATGAAAAATGAGGCGAACCGCCCGGGAATCGAACCCAGGGCCTTCCAATTGCCGGTTGGATGCGCTACCATTACACCACGGACCTCGATCAATCATAAATCGAAATTCTCCTACATAGGGCAGAAACCAATGCCCTGAGAGGGCACCCTCACAAATCGTGAATATGTGCATTTAACTGCAATGACCACGCAGTATATAAATGAATAGAAACGACGTAAATAAGGAGCGTCTCTGCACACGGGGAAGAGAAATAACGAATAAATGAAAAATGAGGCGAACCGCCCGGGAATCGAACCCAGGGCCTTCCAATTGCCGGTTGGTGTAATGGTAGCGCATCCAACCGGCAATTGGAAGGCCCTGGGTTCGATTCCCGGGCGGTTCGCCTCATTTTTCATTTATTCGTTATTTCTCTTCCCCGTGTGCAGAGACGCTCCTTATTTACGTCGTTTCTATTCATTTATATACTGCGTGGTCATTGCAGTTAAATGCATATATATATATTATATATATATATATATATATATATATATATATATATATATAATGTTTTTGTGCAGGAAGGAGGGGCCAAGGGCGAATGCCGAACCCCCCCCCATAGAAGAAGAAAAGAGCCAAAATCAAAGAGGAAAGAGGAGGAAAGATGGATTGAGGAAGATTGTTCCAGATTACAAAGGTTGAGTAGATGAAAGATTGAAAATACCAATTAAACCTTGCGTTAGAGAGTTGGACAGAAAAGGAGTGAAAAAGTGTAGAAAGTCTGGTGCTGCGGAGTCTCCTTAAAGGAGGAGGCATGCACTTAGAGAGTTCAGAAGAGCAATCTCCATTATAATAGCGATA
Organism: Bathynomus jamesi; assembly: GCA_023014485.1. Classification (NCBI taxonomy): domain Eukaryota; kingdom Metazoa; phylum Arthropoda; class Malacostraca; order Isopoda; family Cirolanidae; genus Bathynomus; species Bathynomus jamesi. The sequence goes on along the minus strand of JAJOZX010010663.1, from coordinate 69,149 downwards.
GTAAAGAGAGAGTGAAGCAACATTGCGGCGAAGAGAGAGAAATTAAAAACAGTATGTAAGACGCAAGGAATTGATGAGACGGAAAGCCTTTGATTCCACCCGGTCAAGTACTGGGTGTGTGGGTTGAGCCACCCCATACATGAGACACATACACCATAGAGGAGCGGACAAGAACCCTGTACAGAGACAGCAACTGAGTGGAAGTGAAGAAACCGAGGAGGTGGTACAACACACCTAACATCTTTGAAGCTGTTTGAAAGAGAGTATGTGTGATATTTCCAGGAAAGATCACGAGAAAAGGAAACGCCAAGAATGTTAAGAGAAAAGGAAGGATTGAGCTGTGTGTTGTTGAAGGTAAGGGGATAGTCGTGTGGAAGATTGTAACGCGTAGACAGATGAAGGAACTGAATTTTTGAGGCATTGAAAACCATGAGTTTTTCTCTGCCTCAGTCAGAGATACCAGAAAGATCCGAGGTCAGGTGCTCCATAGCCGTCTTACGCGAATTATGGAGTGACTGTTGAGAGGGGCGCTTTGGGAAGCGGGTGGAGAAGTGAGGAGTAGAATCTTTGTCATAGGAGTGAATAAGACAGGGAGAGCGACTTCAAAGATCATTGATAAATAAAAGGAAAAGAGTGGATGACAGGACAGAACCCTAAGGAACACCACTGCTTATAGCTTCAAAAGAAGAACAGTAGTCAGCAACAACCACATCATATACTGTACATCGGCCAAAAAGGAAATTAGAGATGAAGGCAGAGATAGAAGGATAGAAACCGAAGGAGAGCAGTTTCGAAATTAAAGATTTGTGACAGAATCTATCAAAAGCTTTCGATATGTCTGCGCAACAGAAAAAGTTTCATAGAAATCCCGAATGGAGGATAACCAAGAGTCAGAGTGATATGCAACAAAATCGCCAGTCGAGTGTCCCTTGCGGAATCAATACTGACGATCTGAAAGAAGATTGTACGCTCCTTCTGAAGTCACACATGATCTTGCCACTGTTGAAAACATTTTACGAAAGCACTTTTCGGAATGGCCAAACGCTGCTCCGTCGAATTTTTTTTAATGATCTCAACATCATCGAATCGATGTCCTTTCAGGGTTCGTTTGAGCTTCGGAAACAAAAAAAAATCAGTGCTCCTTTAGTATGCGGTCTACAAATTCTGCCGCGCTCTACTTTTTTCAAAGTGCAGTTTACAGGTTTTTTTCCTTAAATTTGTGCCTGCTCACGCATTCTGCCGCTCTTTTTTTTCGCTAAATGACTCACTCACATGACTTAGACCCTGTTTGACCTTGAAATTCAAAATGATTGTTTAACATCAGTAGCTTGAGAAATTTGAAGCAGTAAAGTTGTAAACAATTCAATTGCCGGTGCTACTATAGTATGCGGTCTACCTACGATTGGTTAGGTTTAGTCAAGATATTTTCGTTAAAACTAACGAAAATATCATGACTAAACCTAACCAATCGTCAAGGGCGACTGACATTGGGATATAAACAAGCAATTAGTAAACAAGCTAAGAAGGTATACTTACATTTAAACTTTTTGTTTTTAACTTTTCAATAAATTTTTTTCAAGTAAGATTGTCATTTCAACCTCATTTAACTACATTTAAAAAACAAATTGGTGTAGACCGCATACTAAAGTGTGAATTTGTCTGTAGACCGCATACTATAGTGTGAATTTGTCTGTAGACCGCATACTAAAGTGTGAATTTGTCTGTAGACCGCATACTAAAGGAGCACCAAAAAATCGCATGACCCAAATCCGGCGGATATGGAGGCTGCTGTACTTGTGGGATAGTGTTTCTGGTAAAAAATTGCTGGACAAGTTACGACGAGTGAGATGGCGCGTTATCGTGATGAAGCACCCAGTCTCCGAATTTCCACTTCTGCAGCCATTTTCTCCGAACTGCTTCACGTAGACGTCTCAAACTTCAACGTAAAATTCCTTGTTGATTGTTTGTCCCTGTGGAGCATATTCATGGTCCACAACACCTTCACAGTCAAATTTGATCGGATCACAACAGTGGACTGACGCTATACAATGAAGTGCAACCCTATTAGTCAACTTATCCCGAAATGCAGAGACACATCTGAATACTTTCTGAACAGATCACGTATATATATACAGTATATATATATATACTGGTAAAAAAAAGAAACGCAATTTTTGAGATTTATTAATAAACATGAGGACTCAGTATATAGTAAATGATTCTTTAACATAACAAACAGTCAATAACGCGTTTGGCCACCCCTAGCCACAATGCAGGCTTGGAGTCTGGCCCTCATCGACCTCAACAGTCTCTGCAGGAAAGCAACAGGGATGGCCCTCCACTCTTCAATAATTGCATTGGTCAGTTCCCTGATGTTCTGCGGCTGATGCTGACATCTGCGAACTCACCGTTCAAGTTCATCCCATGCGTGCTCTATCGGTGACATGTCTGGGCTGAAGGCTGGCCATGGTAAGGTCTGCACCTGTTGTCCCTGCAGGTACGCCTGCACTATCCTGGCTGCATGAGGTCTGGCATTGTCCTGTTGCAGGAGCACCAATTCTGGATGTTGCCTCATGAATGGAAGAACATGTGGGTGAAGAATCTCATCCCTGTAGCGCTGGGCAGTCAGAGCTGATAGGCCCACGATAGGTCACGGTGCTGATAGGCCCATTGCAGGCGTCGTTGCCTTCTTGCATCAGTGAGAAAAGGACCTCTGTAAGGCCTGCGGGATCGGAGTCCTGCATTACGGAGTCGGTTTCTGACGGTCTGGTCACTAATTCTGTTGTTGTGGATACCAGGTGTCTCTCTGGCTGTCTGACGAGCATTCCGCTGCCGATGACGCAGTGCTGCAGTACAATGTGGCGATCCTGGCGTTGGGTCGTCACACGAGGTCGCCCACGTCTTGGCAGGTCCTGAACACTTCCTGTGGCATTGTACCGTCTAACAAGCCTAGAGATTGTGCTGGGATGCACATGCATTCGTTGTACAACTTGGACAGCAGACATGCCTGCATCCAACATACCCAAGGCACGACCTCTGTTGACCTCTGAGAGTCGTGGCATGCCTCAATCGCGGGAAAAAGTTTGGTTTTCTCAACGGGCAGTGTGTATTCTGTGAAGTCAAAGAAAAAATGCATGCCTTCATAAAGAATACATTCAATTTAATCTCTGTTTATTGTTTGTAACAAAATGGCGTCTTAGCCGGGATTAGTCAGGTTTAAAAACATGCACTAAGTGGCTTTAAAAGATTTGAACAAACATTTAACCATAATCTTGAAACTGTGATAATAACACTAACAACTTAAATTTTACACCATATGCAAGCTAATTGCGTTTCTTTTTTTGACCAGTATATATATATATATATGAAAATTATTTCACGAAAGTAACACGTGAAAAATTTATGATGAATAAACCACGAAGGAAAGGAAACACAAAATGGTGCTCAAGCGCTTTCGTCTAATGACATCCTCAGGAACACTGAAGTACATGAAAGGGTTACAGCCTATATATAGGTTACAGAAAGAAAAAAAAAGAAAAATAAATAACATACATACATACATACACACACACATATATATATATATATATATATATATATATATATATATATATATATATATATATATATATATATATATATTAGGGTGCATCAAACGCCCCAACTGATGTGGATTTTGCTGACCAGTTCTGAGCTGTTGCTTCTTGTGTAGTTAAGACCTATGGTGTCAATTTTTGGTCAATTTTTAAATTTTCACATTCCCACTTTTTAATTGAAAATTAATTTTTTTTGAGAAATTCTCCTTTTTCACGATAAAGTGAGCAACAACAAAGTTGTTTACACAGTGAACGTTTTCAATACTATGGATTTAAACAGTATCAATCATCTATTCTTGTAGTATGCACTATCAGGCTATTTATTTAACACACTATTTAGAATATACTATTTTAGAAATACTATTTAAAAATACTTGCTTCGTTACAGATTGTTTTTTCATGAATGTGCGTGGTAGACAAGACTTATGCCAGTTTCTGCTTGGTACTCTGCCAACAGAAATGGACGAAATTATAAAAGGTTCCCGCCTGCCCACCTATGGGCAAGTATATCGCTCCTTCTCTTATAAAAGAGCAAATTCGATAGATCCACTGGTTATTTCAAGAAAGTTCTCTATCAAGCTGCAAAGGAAGTTCCAGCACAAGTTGTTCCATTTTATATAAAGGGCGGCATACAACATTAAGTGAAAAAAAGATTGCCGAGCATATAATGAGATTGCATGACGAAGTGAATAACCTACAAAAAATTCAAATCGACAAAGAGAGAGCGATAACAACATGAGAAAGATAAACGAATTTCGGGAAAAACTTGATAAGACTATGCCTCTATGGCCAAAGAATGCCATGGAAACTATTACAAATGAGGAAGATAAAGTTTTTCTCAAAAGCATGATGTCTGATAGAACAGCATCATTTGGCTCTTTGGACAAGAAAAATGCTATATCTGCAATAAAACGGAATGAGAGAATGGCCAAAAGAAATGAACACTATCAAAAGCAAAAAGTAGACCAGCCTAGCACAAGTTGGGCAACAGATGATTATGAATCAGATGCTGACACTATCACTGGAACAAAACACAACAATGAAGATCAAGACAGTGGTTCTGATAGAGAGGAGTTTGATTTGGAGCCAAAACGAATGCACAAAAGAGCGAAAAAAACTGGTGAAGACATTTTCATTCCCTATGATATCCTGAAAGACAAGAGAGTTACTTCTGTGGTGGCAAGGGCCCATGGAGTTACTCCAACTGCTGCTGTAGGTATAATATCTGCATTTGTGCAAGCCTGTGGAGGAGACACTGACAAACTTAGTTTGTCATATGCATCAGCATCTCGAGCAGCTGCAGCCAATGTAAAGGAAATGGCAGAAAAAATCCGAGGTTTAGGGTAACCATCAGACATTGGAACCGTTCACTGGGATGGAAAGCTGATGAGAACGCTGAACAACAAACACCATGAAGAAGACCGTCTCCCAGTACTATTTTCAGGTAATTTATAACCTTCAAATTCTTGTCCATAAAAATTTTAACATGCAAATTGCACAGCAATGTTCAGTAACCAATGTGGCTTGCTATTAAAGTAAAATTACTGAAAGTGTATATTTAGTACTAAACAAAATAATAGTAAAGAGAATCATCTAAAATACACATTGCTGCATTGCTATTTTTTCTGAACTTTTAGGAAATGGAACAGTAAAACTGCTTGGTGTTCCAAAGCTGCAATCGGGCGAGGCACGAAGTATCGGAGATGCAACATATCAACTACTGAAGCAATGAAGTACACAGACAATGTTGCCGCAATGTGTTTTGATACAACTTCCGTTAATACAGGTAAAAATGATACATAGCTCAAAAACACATTCATTCCAAAGGCATGGGGCTGGATTTGGTAAGCCAATATTTCCATCGCTTGATGCCCTGCATGCAAACTCTCAAGATCTATCTTCCTTTGTCAATGATGGGTCATGGGTATTTTTCAAGACACTCCAATGCAACCCTACTTTCTTGCAGGAGAACCCTGAAAATTGGGCGATCAATCCATCCTACAAGCAATGTCAGGAAAAAGTCTGCAATCTAAAGGTTGTTAATGATTCTGCCGAACGAGGTGTCAAATTGGCCAGTGATTATTTAAAGTCTTCTAAGAAGAAACCCTCTACCAAGATACATTGCAAGTAGTTGAGGAAAATCGTGAAAAAATTGGCAATATGAGAAAAAACAAAAATTTGAAAAAATTAAAATGGCTCCTGACAGCTTAACTTAAGGTGTTGTTTAGTGATAAATGCTTTAAACAGGATTTCTGCCCATTTTGCTTGTTTCATAGTTCTGCTTTTGCTCTTTTTGTAAATTTTTGCTAATTTTGTTAATTTTTGTCTTTTTTAAATTTTCTATTAAAAAATGGGAATGTGAAAAATTTAATAAAAAGGAAAAAATTGTTTATTTTGTATTCACCACAATGAGGAGCAAGACATATGTGCCGGCCAGTAGTGTGATATCAATTTAAAATTTTCATGGGGCGTTTGATGCACCCTAATATATATATATATATATATATATATATATATATATATATATTATATATATATATATTATATATATATATATATATATATATATATATATATATATATATATATATATTATATATATATATATGTATTATACATATATATGTATTATATACATATATATATATATATATATATATATTATATATATATATATATATATATATTATTATATATATATATATATATATATATTATATATATATATATTTATATTTTCAATTTTTCACACCAACAAAGACCCTATGATCCACTCATGGCTGGTCTACCTAACTGTGTTCATAATTGTGTATTGTGGATGTCCTCCTTGGTGGCGGAGAGGACCTACAATTTTACGTGGGTTTCGAACCACAAAGTCTTAATTTTACTCCCCTTAAACTATACGCAATCTCTCAACATATGCGTCTCATCGATTTTTAAACATGTTTATAGATGTGCTACTAATTACTTCCACCGCCAAACTATTCCAGCTATTTACTATTCTATGCGTAAAAAAGTTTTTGGCAACTGCTGTCTCAAATCTTCTACTTGTCAACTTACACCCGTTATTTCTAATCGTATTATATTTTGATATTTCGAAAAAGCTATCTCTCTCTACGTTATCGAACCCATTCATAATTTTAAAATCCTGGATTAGATCACCCCTTAGCCTCCTAGTCTCGAGTGTTGTCAATTTTAACTCCTTAAGCGTATCCTCCTACGACTTCGACCTTAGCGACGGAATCATCTTAGTTGCTCGTCTTTGAACTCTTTCGATTTTTCTATATCTTTTCGCATATGCGGATTCCAAATTTGGATCGTGTACTCCAAATGGGGTCTAACTAATGATTTATAAAGAGGAACAATAATATCGCGCGATTTGTACTCAAAATTCTTAGCTATAAAACTTAGCACTCTGTTCGCTTTATTGACCGCTGCTGTATTTTGTTTCGTCACTTTTAAATCACCAGTGACTATAACTCCTAAATCTTTTTCCTGCTCTACGCTTTCTAACTCTTTCCCTGACATACTATAGTAAAATTACTGTTACGCGTACCTAGATGTAAAATTTTGCACTTATCGACGTTAAATCTCATTTGCCATGTGACTGACCATTCAATGATTTTATTCAGATCTTCCTGGATTTTACCTCTAACTTCGTCATCAACCGCCCTACCACCAAGCTTCGTATCATCCGCAAACTTTGAAACTGTACTGAAACTGTACTAGGCCGACATCTAAATCGTTAAAATAAATATATATATATATATATATAAGAAAAAGCAAGGGGCCCAATGCAGAACCCTGAAGAACGCCGCTCGGTACATTTGCCCAAGACGACTCCGTTCCATCAACGACCACCCTCTGTTTCCTACCTCGCAACCACTCTTCTATCCAATTTATTACTACACCCCTGAGCCCATGAGCCTTATTTTTTTAATGAGTCTTTTGTGTGGTGCGATGTCAAACGCTTTTTCAAAATCTAAATACAGTAAATCTACCGCCCGATGACTATCGTAAACTTTAACCACGCTTTGGGAAAAATTCTAAAAGACTAGTTAAGCATTTGTTTCAGCTAAACTGTGCTGCGTATTTCTAATCAAGTTGTGCAATTCTCAGTTTTCCACTATACGATCCCTAATTTTTTATTCCAGTAGCTTATCTACAACAGACGTTAAACTGATTTGCGTATAACTTCCCGCCGCACCTTTATTGCCTTTCTTAAAAATTGGTGTTACATTTGCCAACTTGAAATTATCTGGTACGCACCCTTCAGAAATAGACGCAATAAAAATGTGTTAACGGCACAACAATGCTTTCTTTTAATTCTTTTAGTTTTATGGGATATATGGAGTCCGGCCTCGGTGATTTAAGCATTTTTATTTTGCAAATATAGTGTACTGTACTACCTCCCTTTCACTCACCATAGTATTATCTAAAGTATTACCATTATCGAAAGGTGTTATGTCTATGACCGTAGGGATATTGGTTACTACTTCTATTGTAAAAACTGACGTGAAAAATTCGTTTAGCAGTGTCGCCATTTGCTTGTTCTCGGGAACTAGCTCACCGTTAAAATTTTTCAAAGGTCCCAAGACACATTTTACTGGTTTCCTATTGTTGACGTATTGAAAGAATCGCTTGGGGTTTTCTTTGCCGTCACGAGCATGGAGATTTCAAGTTCACGCTTGAACTTTTTTATTACACTTTTCGCAATTATACTCAGATTTCTCGCTTTCAGAATAATGAGCAACCCTTTTCTCCAGACGCATTCGAAAGTGCACACGTCCCACTTCAACCAATTTCTTACTTACATACCCTTCCTCCATTTATGCATGCACTCAAAGCTTTCAGCTTCACATCCTTTCCCTCAGTTCCTTCCTCTTTCAGCAATTCTTGCACAGAACTCTTTATTGCAGTCATTGCACTATCAAACTCATTCCAACCCTCGCTTGCCTTCATTCTAACCGACTGCTGTCCCTTCTCATCCGTAGTCATACCCCACAATGCTCCTCCTTCAACCATCCTAAACTATACGATTAATTCAAGCTTTCAAAACGAGAAAAAAGTCAAAGTATGAAATATTAAAAAGAAAACAAGTACATACAATGAAACCATAACCGAACACTAAAACAAATAAGTAGATGAGAAAAACAATCTTAGCTGGGAAAGCCAACTGTTATCGTATTACTCTCAGCTCTGGAGCAGGAGCTGAGTTATTGGAGCACTCCGGAGCTGATGCTAGCAAACTCGGAGCACTGTCAACCCTACATCACATTCATAAAAGTTTACACAATGTTGGCATCAACGTTTAGTTTGGTACTTTAGTAGCAAGTAGTTAATCAGACCGACCATTTTTATCTGAATATGCCGTTGAGAAGCACGAGAGTTTTTCAGGTAAAAATCTGACTTATTTCCAATTTTACAAAGGAAAAGAAAAAATAAAATAATGAAAAATAAAATGAAGTTGTATTTAATTATGTTTTTATGAATGAAACTTGAGGTAGTATTTGAAATAATAAAAAAAAAAGTGGTAAACAATACAAGTTGAAATACCAATAATAATTAATTTCTATTATTACAAATGAAAATAGTACCATCTTCAAATCATAGAAATATAGATAAATATGAGACATATATAAGGCGTAATATAAGAAATTTTCAAAATACAACTAACTTGTGATTGCCCACTTTTGGTTAAAGACTGAATATTTTGCATATTTAAAGGCCTATGAAATGTTTCAAAAACGGAGTGCGATTTTTTGTTTAGTAACATTTACAAGTTGCAATATATACCATGCATACATACATACATACATATATATATAATTGACGCGTTCGGTGGAGAAGGGGCGAACGCCACAAAATTCGAAAAATGAGTTTTTTGTCGTATAATTATCCTTTAAAACCTTTGCTTTACCTATGCAAAAAATTAGATGTTAGTCTGCACTCTTTGACGGTAAAATTTAGGTTTTAATGTATCTCAGAGAAATTCACTCCGCATCATTGCTTCACATTGAACATATCTATCTACTTTCTGGTCACTCGACAATGCCCTGTGATGCTCAATTTGGCCAAATTGAACAAAATATAAAAATAATTACAGCAATATTATTTACACCAAAAAAGATTATGTTACGGCCATAACTACAGCCGTTTCGCAGCGCTTCCTAGTTGTAGAAATGAAACAGGCTGATTTTCTCGATTTTGACGTCCTAAAAACGTGCATTGTCATTAGGAAATCAACAACTACTAAATTTACAGATGCAAGAAAGTTAATATTTGACTTTCAACACAAAGAAGGCTACGTAATATCTACTGCATACCGCACAACTCCAGATAATAGCCATCCCGTCAGACTGCAGAAAGGGAAAAAATCCTACAGTGTCAGTTTATTCAATCTAGCCCAGCAGACACTGCAACCAAAGTATTCCCAATTTCTGCCAATAACTAAGGAAAAAATAAAAGATCTCAAAGAATTATCAGACCTAATGCCTGCAACTGCAGTGAACTATTATACAAGATTGTTAAAGGAACTGGAAGAAACCGAAACAGTTGAAGCAGGTAATAGACATTCGACGAAAGAGGACCAAATAATGGATTACACCAGTTAACATCAGAAGCTATCAATAAATAATATTGTAAAATTCTTGGCGTTTTATTATATCGACATATTACACAACAATATTTTACTCAAATATGTGTTCAAATTCATACAACATTTCAATAAACCGGAAAAATACAAAGGTTTAAAGTTTACAAATTTTAACTGCATTTTGTGGCATAATTCGAAAATGTTGCGTTCGCCCTTTCTCCACCGAACGCGTCAATATACTGTACATACAGTATATTATATACCTTTCAACTGTCCCGTGCGATGATTCCTCATTTCATGAAGGACAAGCTTGTCACCTCTCTTCTCGAGTTGGCTTGGTGAAGTAGAGAGTTGGTTTCTTGTACTCTCCACCTCACATAGCCAGGTACGCCCGGCTCATCGGGGATTGTTCTGAGCCTGGCGTCTAATCTTCATTTGAAGATGTCCACCGCAACGCCACTCGTGTTCCTTAGTTCTTTGGGCAGCTGATTAAACAGTTTTGGTCCTCTCACAACAAAACTATTTTCTTTCAGGGTTAAGGATGTTCCCTGTCTAGCCTTTAAATTTGGGAACGCGACAGTCTTCTTTTTCTACTTTCCAATGTTTTCTGTCAGGGTTATAAATAAATAAATTAAATAAAAAAAAATTTTTATTTTAAATAAATAAATAAATATATATATATATATATAATATATATATAATATATATATACAGGGTGTCCCATAAGTCCGGCATCATAGGAGAAATTCATATTTTTCTATTTCTACAAACCATAATTTATGCTCGGGATGCCAATTTCCCGTCCACTATTCTGTTCAGTGACGAGGCTGTTTTTTATGGAAATGGTGAGGTAAATCGACAGAACACCCGCTAATGGTCTCAAAACAACCCTCACTGTTATACCTCTTCAAAGAACAAGGTGCATCTAGGGTGATGGTATGGTGTGGCATTTGGAATGATCGCATCATAGGCCCCCTCTTTTTCGATGAACATGTCACTGGAGGCACCTACCTACATATGCTCAAGGAAGAAGCATTTCCCAGTGTCTTCAACGAAGAAGGAAATTTCCCAACATGGTTCCAGCAAGACGGAACCATTCCCAAGTAACGGAATACCTGTACCAACAATTCCCTGGTTATTGGATAGGACGTCGAGGGCCTGTGGAATGGCCAGCTTGAAGCCCGGATCTCACGCCACTAAATTTTTATCTCAGGGGCCACTTGAAATCGCTGGTATACGCAGAGAAAATTAGGAGTGTTGAACATTTGCGGCAGCGCATTATTGGGGCATGTAACACCATTACTCCTGATATCATTCACCGTGTGCTTGCTGACTGGGTATCACGTCTGAATTTGTGTATTGAAAACAATGGTGGACATATTGAGCACGTTCTGTAAAGAAAAGCTTTTATTTTGCCTTTTTTTATTATTTTTCCTATGATGCCGGACTTATGGGACACCCTGTATATATGTTAACCCCTCCGTCTATGGCCCTGGGTGGTTCGGATCGACGGGGGTTCTAGTTAGGAGGCAGCAACGGATATTTCTTCTATAACATTCTAATTCTTTTCTATCGCTTTAAATGGTGGGTCGCCACTCTGTTAAACTCTTGGCTACAGACTCGCCAGACTGTTATGCCAATATCTTCTATGGTGCTTGGGTTGTCTCTTTCTCTCGCTTTATGGGTCGACGATTATTAATTCTTCTCTTGCTATAATACTCTGATACTTTCTCTTGGTACTAAACTTATCGATTTTTTCTTTTATAACTTATCGACTTAACTGACTAAGTTCCTGAAGAGAATAAGGCTCGAAGGAAAAGATAAAAACTTTTTCTTACTATGTTTTACTCCTAAAAATGTACAGGTAGTGCTCTGAATTTACAGGGGTAGAGGTTCGACCTCTTTCGACCATGGCTCAGGCCGGAATCTAAAAATTAAGAAGGCAAGGGGCCGCTGCCCCCTCCTCGCAGCAAGGCTGCTAACAAAGGAGTCGTAATGAAGTGCCGTAATAAAGTGCAATAATGAAGTGACTTGATGAAGTGCCGTAATTTTACAAATACATGTATAATATAAACCTAAATGTTTGGGGGAAGACAGTTGAAGGTTAAGTTCTCCCCTTTTAAACACATGATCAGATGTTTGAAAAATTCCAAATAAAAATAATAAAAAAAATAAAAATAAAAACTAATTTGTATTTTTCGCCGAGTCTACATTTATGAAGGCGATATCATTTCGGAATAGTACACATAAGTACAAATTAAGTACACGACTGAGTACGTATTAATTTTGGTTCATTACAATTACAGTTACAATTATGGATTACTTCACATTCGCTTATGATTGTCCATTACAGTTCTATTAAAGTACATTCTTACATTATAAATTAAATCATTACATTTAATTACAGTTTCATTGAAGTACATTACAAATTATTATTAATTACAGTTTCATTAAAGTACATTACGTCGTTTACCATTCTTAGTGTTTTTATATATTTATATATGGTTATACTATATGGTTATACTATATGGTTATTATATTTGGTTATTAGTACAACACAAGTACATGAGACATGACACACATGATATAACATAACGCATGATAAAGTTATAAATTCGAATCGAGCGAAAGGAGACATTTTTTATCTTTGAAGCGTTCGATTCTGCCAGTTAGCGGAATTTGATAATAACTTACTAAGCGTTCTCGAGAGGGGGAAACACTGTAAAAATGAACAATGAATAATCCATATTCATTTTTACATAAGAAACCAAAATTGCCTAAGCGAGTTTTGGATAAAAATTTTATTTGTAGCTTCCTATTTTTGTTTGTGTCACAACCCTATCATCTACCATTTCTGTGGTTTAGTCGTATCTATTTTCCATTTTTCATTGTTATAGAATTTATTATAATTAATTATGATTGTCTTCCATCTCACCCTCAACCCTAGATTATGCATACACATTGCATGTAACAGGATTGGAACCCGCAGTTGTACTTCTTAGTCATTGATACCCACTCTTTGTCTCTAATTCGTTCATGTAAATCTTCCTAATAATGATTTGTACTATACCTACAAATTCAATAACTATGACGTCACATTTTCCCGTCATTAATTTCCCTTCATTATATCTCGTATGCAATGTATGAAAATTCTTTATCATCATAATAAAAACTGTACACTCTATAGAAGTCATTATTTATATGTTCTGTAGTATAAATATAACTATTATCGACCATATCCCCCGCCCCCATACGTCCATATCTTATCTTGACCATTATCGTATGCCAATTTTATTAAATATTCATTTTGCTCGTGAAATGCAAAACTTTAGGCATTCGTTCGAAAACGCAAAAGTACGTTCTCGTATTATTATTTTTCATTATTATTTTTTTATTATATCACCTCCCGCATTGAACTCGAGAATGCTTAGTAAGTTATTATCAAATTCCGCTAACTGGCAGAATCGAACGCTTCAAAGATAAAAAAAGTCTCCTTTCGCTCGATTCGAATTTATAACTTTATCATGCGTTATGTTATATCATGTGTGTCATGTCTCATGTACTTGTGTTGTACTAATAACCAAATATAATAACCATCTAGTATAACCATCTAGTATAACCATATAGTATAACCATATATTATAACCATATATTATAACCATATATAAATATATAAAAACACTAAGAATGGTAAACGACGTAATGTACTTTAATGAAACTGTAATTAATAATAATTTGTAATGTACTTCAATAAAACTGTAATTAAATGTAATGATTTAATTTATAATGTAAGAATGTACTTTAATAGAACTGTAATGGACAATCATAAGCGAATGTGAAGTAATCCATAATTGTAATCGTAATTGTAATGAACCAAAATTAATACCTACTCAGTCGTGTACTTAATTTGTACTTATGTGTACTATTACGAAATGATATCGCCTTCATAAATGTAGACTCGGCGAAAAATACAAATTAGTTTTTATTTTTATTTTTTTATTGAAAACAGTATTTTCACAGAATTATTGTCACAGAATTATTGTCCAGTTTGTTAACCCCTCCGTCTATGGCCCTGAGTGGTTCGGATCGACGGGGATTCTAGTTAGGAGGCAGCAACGGATATTTCTTCTATAACATTCTAATTCTTTTCTCTCGCTTTAAATGGTGGGTCGCCACTCTGTTAAACTCTTGGCTACAGACTCGCCAGACTGTTATGCCAATATCTTCTATGGTGCTTGGGTTGTTTCTTTCTCTCGCTTTATGGGTCGACGATTATTTATTCTTCTCTTGCTATAATACTCTGATACTTTCTCGTGGTACTAAACTTATCGATTTTTTCTTTTATAACTTATCGACTTAACTGACTAAGTTCCTGAAGAGAACAAGGCTCGAAGGAAAAGATAAAAACTTTTTCTTACTGTGTTTTACTCCTAAAAATGTACAGGTAGTGCTCTGAATTTACAGGGTAGAGGTTCGACCTCTTTCGACCATGGCTCAGGCCGGAATCTAAAAATTAAGAAGGCAAGGGGCCTCTGCCCCCTCCTCGCAGCAAGGCTGCTAACAAAGGAGTCGTAATGAAGTGCCGTAATAAAGTGCAATAATGAAGTGACTTGATGAAGTGCCGTAATTTTACAAATACATGTATAATATAAACCTAAATGTTTGGGGAAGACAGTTGAAGGTTAAGTTCCCCCCTTTTAAACACATGATCAGATGTTTGAAAAATTCCAAATAAAAATAATAAAATAAATAAAAATAACAAAAACTAATTTGTATTTTTCGCCGAGTCTACATTTATGAAGGCGATATCATTTCGTAATAGTACACATAAGTACAAATTAAGTACACGACTGAGTACGTATTAATTTTGGTTCATTACAATTACGATTACAATTATGGATTACTTCACATTCGCTTATGATTGTCCATTACAGTTCTATTAAAGTACATTCTTACATTATAAATTAAATCATTACATTTAATTACAGTTTCATTGAAGTACATTACAAATTATTATTAATTACAGTTTCATTAAAGTACATTACGTCGTTTACCATTCTTAGTGTTTTTATATATTTATATATGGTTATAATATATGGTTATACTATATGGTTATACTAGATGGTTATTATATTTGGTTATTAGTACAACACAAGTACATGAGACATGACACACATGATATAACATAACGCATGATAAAGTTATAAATTCGAATCGAGCGAAAGGAGACTTTTTTATCTTTTAAGCGTTCGATTCTTCCAGTTAGCGGAATTTGATAATAACTTACTAAGCATTCTCGAGTTCAATGCGGGAGGTGATATAATAAAAAAATAATAATGAAAAATAATAATACGAGAACGTATTTTTGCGTTTTCGAACGAATGCCTAAAGTTTTGCATTTCACGAGCAAAATGAATATTTAATAAAATTGGCATACGATAATGGTCAAGATAAGATATGGACGTATGGGGGCGGGGGATATGGTCGAATAATAGTTATATTTATACTACATAACATATAAATAATGACTTCTGTAGAGTGTACAGTTTTTATTATGATGATAAAGAATTTTCATACATTGCATACTAGAGATATAATGAAGGGAAATTAATGACGGGAAAATGTGACGTCATAGTTATTGAATTTGTACGTATAGTACAAATCATTATTAGGAAGATTTACATGAACGAATTAGAGACAAAGAGTGGGTATCAATGACTAAGAAGTACAACTGCGGGTTCCAATCGTGTTACATGCAATGTGTATGCATAATCTAGGGTCGAGGGTGAGATGGAAGACAATCATAATTAATTATAATAAATTCTATAACAATGAAAAATGGAAAATAGATACGACTAAACCACAGAAATGGTAGATCATAGGGTTGTGACACAAACAAAAATAGGAAGCTACAAATAAAATTTTTATCCAAAACTCGCTTAGGCAATTTTCGTTTCTTATGTAAAAATGAATATGGATTATTCATTAAGGTGGAGTGAAAATATCATTTTTGGATTTTTAATTTACTTGAGTGTGGAAAAGTTGCCAATGGGCTTTAGAAACAAGCATGTGAAATTATAATACAATTAAAGCATTGCTTGATTGACCACCAGCGATTTTAATATATGGCATATTTCATGTTGTAACGATCGCTTTGCCCATCAGGAGTCATCCAAGATGCTGGTCTTTCATCCATGTTTATGCAAATAATTAACAGCTTAGTTTGCTGTAGACTGTGTTATTGCATACTTGAGGTTGACATTTAAGATTACAACATGTGTGGAATGTAAATTAATGGCAATTACAGAGGGTGGCCAAATTATTAGAGCTGATGTGAGTAAGTGAGATAAGAAAGAGTTTAGTTTAACCATACATTGATTTAATGCTAGTTTCAGTGATGGTAGTGATTTGGTGCGATAACATATGCAGTCCGTGAGTCAGAGGGGATGGGAGATTGGGAGTGGGGGGAGAGTGAGTAATATGCAAAGCGCGGCTGCTCCGCCAAGCTCAGTGCACATGTGGCAGTGAGAATTGAAGGTTATTTGTGCTGTTATCATCATTTTTTCGTGAAACTTGATATTAAAAGTAAGTTAATTACATATTGATATCTGTTTATAGGTGTTTGACAAGTGAGTGTGACAGTATTAATTTGATATTTCTTTTTCTTGCAGAAATTCTTTAATAGTCTTACATTGCTTACAATTTATAATAATTGTTTTTTTTTCAGAATGGAAATTATTACGAGGGAGAAGGCGGCATGTGTGATTTTTGGCGCGCCACGCGAGATACCCACAAATGTTCTTCCCACCTACGCTGATGTTATGAAGGCTTACATCCATACAAGACAACAGCTGACAACGAAGAATAACAAATATCCACCGTTCGCCGAAGTATCAAAAAATGTTTGCGTTGATGTTGAACTTGTTTGGGAGAAAGCGTCTCTTCCGACCGTGACGCACGGACGAGTGATTGAAACGCTCAGACCGTACAACGAGAAATACAAGAAAATCTTGAAACTATACAAGGCTCGGAAGGACAACGACAACTACAAGCAGCAACTTGAACAGTTCAGAGAAGACGCAGATAAACTCTTCGACATTAGCAAATGCAAATGTGTAGATTTCGTCATGAGCTGTAAGTGCGAAAGAGCGGACAAAGTACCACTCAAAGAAAGAAAGTTTCTAGAGGACCAGAGAGGAGCCAGAAAGATGATTATAGGAGGCATCGATTTGGTGGAAACAACAAAGCTACAGAAGAAAATATCCAGGAAAGTCTGTGAATCGAGAAGACAGCATTCACCAAGAACAATCGAAGCAGCAATGCAATTCTGGAAGCTACAACGAGGAAGACAAGGACGACGACACCGACAACAGCGACGAAGAATACACCCTATCTAAGTCACACTGTAAACCTGATCTATCGACACTGGAGAGTAAACGTCAAAGAATGACGATGACTGTACGATTACCATGTTTGGCTAAAGCGTGCGATAGAACGGGCGTCTCAGATCGAGCAGCAGCCGTTATTGCCTCATCCGTGCTACAAGACATTGGAATTGTGTCTACAAATGACACCTCCAAAGTCATTGATCGTAGTAAAATTCGCCGAGAAAGAAGTAGAACTCGTCAAGAACTGACAAAACTAGACAGCAGTATGACAGACTTGCCTGGATTGTACTTCGACGGTCGAAAGGATAGAACGATGAAAAATGTACAAGACGCCGCAGGACATGGCCACCGGGACAGAGATACAGAAGAGCACGTCAGCATTATTTGTGAACCAGGTTCATCGTACTTTGGCCACGTGACGCCGTCAAGTGGATCAAGCAAGGCGATTTCCAAAGTAATCTTTGAATGCTTGGCTGCGCGAAGTGTGGATCTCGACAGTGTGAAAGTCGTCGGATGCGACGGAACCGCTGTCAACACTGGACATAATGGCGGAGTTATTCGGCAGCTTGAGGAATTACTACAAAAACCGCTGCAATGGCTCGTGTGCTTATTACATGCTAACGAGCTCCCCCTGCGACACCTGTTTCAGCATTTAGATGGAGCAACTACAGGACCTAAGTGCTTCTCAGGACCGATAGGGAAATCTCTCACAGCATGCACGGAACTCCATATAACATCGTATGAACGTATATCTCCATTACAGCCACTGCCGCATGTTGACGTGAAGGACCTGAGCACTGACCAGCAGTACCTGTGGCAGATGTGTCAAGCTGTCAGTGAAGGACACTGTCCCTGTGATCTAGCATTGCGAAAACCGGGACCATTGAACCACTCGCGATGGTTGACAACTGCCAACAGAATCCTCCGCCTCTATGTTGGCCTCGATGCACCATCCAACAACATCAAAACTCTTGTCACATTCATCATCCGGGTCTACGCCCCAACATGGTTCGCCATCAAGACGCAGCCATCATGCAAAGATGGAGCCAAACATCTGCACGGGATGATGGTGAGAACACGGTACCTCAGCTCCTCTCTAAAGAAAGTCGTCGACCCGGTGATTCGGCGAAACGGCTTCTGCGGACACCCCGAGAACGTGCTATTAGCCATGATCACAGATGAGCGACCACATATAAGGGAACTCGGACTCAGAAGAATCATGAAGGCAAGATCACATGTGTCTGCAAACAAAATCCGCAGGTTTCGAGTGCCACCGCTCAACCTCGACGCCACCGAATACCAGGACATGGTCGATTGGCAGACTTTGACCGTGACGGAGCCTCCTGTTACGATGGATATGACGGACAACGAATTGAACGACATGATCTCTGCTCAATTTCACCAAGTGTCCTCTTCCCTCGCTTCCCTTGTCACACACAGGCGGTGGAAAGATGCGTGAACCTAGTTACCGAAGCTTCAGCCGCTGTGTGTGGCGAGACGTCCCGCCATGGATTTATTCGGGCTCGCGTCGCTTCTCGGCAGCTTATGCCGAAACTTGAGTCTAAACGTGACTATCAATTCTGAATTAACCATGAATGCATAACTCAGACTCTATCGTTAGCATAATAGTGTGCCAAAATAACTAAAAATATATAGTCTGATGTTTACTCGTATTTTAGGTATTTTTGTGTAAAATCGTATATTATTGTAAACTTATAACGTCTGGTGGTCGATCAAAAGATTGTCTGATTTTAATAAACTTTTTTGCATATTGTTCTATTAGTCCATTGGCAACTTTTAAAACCTCAAGTAAGTTAAAATTCACAAAAAAAAATTTTGGGGCCATTTTCACTCCACCCTATTATTCATTGTTCATTTTTACATATATACGTACATATATTGAAAACACAGTAACCATGTAAAAGAATAGATAAAACTATTACAATTCCAAAAAGTTAAAAGAATGAAACATTAAAAACCGTAATGCCTCGAGAGAGAATCTTCCTTCATCATTCAGGCGGTGAACAGAAATGAAGCGAGTCAGAATTAAGAGTAGCGTTTAATAAAAAAGACATCCCTCGGCAACTAGAACCGGATGTAATTTATGAAAACAAGGAGACTTTGACGACCAAACATTTTTATAAAATAAAGTTGGAAGGCTCCATGTTTTATATTAAAATTACAGTATTTATATTAAAATATTTGGTTAGTTTACTATTGTCATTATTACTAATATTTAAAAGTAATTGAACGTTAATATCAATATTGTCCTCACTGTATAAACGATGCCCATGCAAAGCCAAATTTTCATTGACCGTATTAGATCTACAAGTCTACAGAAACTAAGGCTAACAAAGACCCTAAGATCCACTCTAAGGTTAGCCCGAAAGAAAGAAGAGAGTAGGGGGTTGAAAGAAGAGAGTAGGGGGTTAAAAGAAGAGAATAAGGGGTTAAGTAAGCAGCAAAACCAATCATTCGTGGGTTAACATTCATTCAGAAAAAGAGAGAAAGACTCACCATGATCATCCGCCGGCCACTGCCGACAAGTCCGAAAATTAGTCGAAGAGAATAGGAAAGGGGTGAAAGATGAAAAGTAGTTAAATAAGAACGCTTACAAACCATGCAAACACAGTCTTAACTCAAAAACCAATGTCATACCATGCAAACTACAGACATACAAATAAAGATAGGGTAAGAAAAGAAAAAAGTAAGAGTATAACAAAAAGTGGGTTAGTTTACGCTACAAGCTACATCCAAGTTCGTGTTAGTCTTTTTTTTTAATATATAATTTTGTTGCTGGCATATCACACGCTGGCATGTCACAAGTTGGTATTAATCGTTAACAAACTCATCCTCGACCATTACCCCAAGAGCTCCTGTTGCTAATTTTTTTTTATTTTAAACGGCGTTAATATTTTTAAAATGCCTATCTAAACGGTTTTTAAACATATTAACGCTGGTAGAGCTCACGACGGACGCGGGAAGATTATTCCATTTATCAATTCTCTTAAACGTAAAAAAGATTTTAGCGATGTTTGCCACAATCTTAAATCCATTATTACGAGTACTGCTATTATCGAAAGTGAACAGTTTGTCAAAATTTACATTATCGATTTTATTAACGATTTTGAAAACTTTAATAAGCTCCCCCCTTAATCTCCTAGTTTCGAGTGAATGCAAGTCTAACTCTTTAATCCTATCCTCATAAGGCTTGTTGCGTAGTGAAGGAATTAGTTTCGTGGCGCGTCGCTGAACACTTTCCAACCTATCAATATCTTCACGCAAATACGGGCAACAAAACTGAACGGCATATTCAAAGTGAGGCCTGACTAGGGACTTGTAAAGGGGCAATATAATATTCTTCGATTTAAATTCGAAATTACGCGCTATGAAGCCGAACATCCTATTAGCTTTTGCGCAAGACTCCATGCACTAGTTCCCAACTTTTAAATCCTTAGATCCGCGTAGGCCTAAATCTACTCCCTCGTCAACGCTCGCCAACTGTTCACCACCCACCGTGTCGGTGTAATTATTGTTACGAGAAACTATACGCAAAACTTTAGTTGTCTACGCTATATTGTATTTGCCACTTAACCGTCCACTCCATAATCCTATTTACATCGTCTTGGAGCCTATTTCTATCGATCGTCCACGTTAACAACTTTACTCCCTATTTTAGTATCGTCCGCGAATTTTGTCACGTTACTGGTCAAGCCTACATATATGTCGTGAATGTAGATCATGAATAGCAATGGGCCCAACACTGAACCCTGAGGGACACCGCGACCTACATTCAGCCACCCCGATTCCCTACCATTAACAGCGACCCTGTTTCCTGGCACGAAGCCATTCCTCTAACCAGTTAGCTACCTGACCGCGTATACCATGCGCTTTAACCTTCGCAATTAATCTTCTATGCGGAACTGTATCGAACGCTTTTTTAAAGTCTAAATAAATAACGTCAGCCGCTCTATGCCTATCGTATTCGCGCACTATTTCGTTATAAAACTAACAAATTAGTTAAACAAGATATATGGCGTCGAAACCCATGCTGACTACTATTAATCAAATCGCGACTTTCTAAGTGATCGACGATACGATACCTAACTCCGGATTCCAAAAGTTTACCGACAATTGACGTTAAGCTAATAGGTCTATAATCACGAGCTACTGTGCGGTCGCCTTTTTTAAAAATGGGCGTAACGTTAGCTAATTTGAAGTCTTCAGGAATAATCCCCGCCTCCAGTGAGTTATTAAAAACTTTTGTTAAGGGGCCTACGATAAGTAACGTCTTTCAGATCTTTAAAATGTCTTGGATAAAGCGCGTCAGGGCTTGGAGCCTTGCTAACTTTTAGCTTATCGATACAATGCGCAATCTCATTCTCGTAAACAGTTATTTCATTCAAAATAGTCTCGCTACTAAATGGAACGATATCGTCCACGTCGGGGACATTATTTACGTCTTCCACGGTAAAAACTGTCGCAAAAAAGCTGTTAAAAATACCCGCCATCGCCTGAGCGTTGGAAGCCAAAGCGCCGTTAACGTCCACTAGAGGGGCTATGTTATATTTTATCGGCTTACGATTATTGCTGTAGTCAAAATCTGTTTCGGATTATGTTTACTATCCGCAGGTACAAGTATCTCAAAATTACGCTTAGCATTCCTAATAGATCTTTTAACCTGACGTCTAAACTCGCTATATCTATTAAAGTTAGCTAACGTGGCATTGCGCTTATTAAGTCTATTCGCTCTGTTACGCTCGTTTATGAATTCTTTTATTTCCCTAGTCCACCACTTGGGCCTACCAGGAATAAACTCGCTTTCAATATTCAAAAAACTCTTTAAACGCCTTCCAATGAAAATTTGCGTCATTACCCATAAATAAATTATCCCAGTCCACTACTCTCATCCTATCCGCAAAAACTATCAAAATTAGCCCTCCGAAAATAGGACTTCTACAGGGACGTTATTATCCTCACTGTTTTCTATCAATAGCTTAAAACTAATAATTTGGTGATCACTACATGCCAAACTCCCACCAACTTCCATACCTTCGACTATATTTTTTTCGTTCGTCATCACCACCAAGTCTAAAATATTGTCACCGCTCGTTGGTTTGGTAGCCATCTCTCGTTAAATATTATCTTCCACGAACTCAATCAGTCTCAAACCCTCATTATTACCAGTGAAAGTCTCGTAATTAACGTTAGGGCAGTTAAAGTCTCCGACAACTATACTATCCCGATTATTAATAAAGTTAACAAGAAGTGTGTAAAATCTAGTGTCGGTATCGAGGGGTTGAACGGGAGTTCTGTAAACAACGAAATTAAAGCTAATTCTACGCGGCCTAATTTCAACGCATATCGCATTAATTTCTGCCGGAAAATCTATCTTAACCCCGATAGCCATAAGGGAATTACGAATGTACAACAAAACGCCGCAACCAATCCTATGTAACCTATCATTAGTAAAAAGTTTAGGAGCGATTGAAGAATAGGGACCCCAGCCTTCTTTAGTTAGCTTTATAAGGCTAACTAACGAAAATATCATGACTTAACCAATCGTTGACGATTGGTTAGGTCGTGATATTTTCGTTAGTTAGCCTTATAAAGCTAACTAAAGAAGGCTGGGGTGCCTATTCTTCAATAGCTCCAAAGTTTAAAACCCGCTATATGAAGTTCCCCCCCAACAAGTCCCGAGTTACGGTATTTAACCACGTTCCGGTTATAGCAACTATATTTTAGTTCCCTGAATATATTATCGCTTTAAATTCGTTCAATTTATTTCTAATACTACGCGCGTTACAATAAAAGACATTTAAATTATTTTTTACCACGGATCGGTGTTTTAAACTATTTTTCACGTCGGGCCGACGTTTCCCGGACCCAACGTTTAAAGAGGGCTTCGCCCTATACAGTTTTCGAACGTTCTCATCGATTAACCTACCTCGCCTAACATTCCCTATTTCACTGAAATGCACCCCCATGTTTTATAAAGAGGCTAGGATCACCGAATTCTGACCACAGCTTTATGAAAGATACATTTCCCCGAACACAAATCTTTTAGTTTAGTGTTCAAAAAGGTAATTATTCGTTTTAACGCCCACTCTGTTTTTATGATGAGAACAAACTTTTCTGGTCAATTTTGAGATGTTTTGCACGAATCTTCCATCCGTTTCCTGCGGAAATGCGTAGTTTTCGAGATATCGTCATCTTGAAAACTACGCATTTGCACAGGAAACAGATGGCCGTTTCGTACAAAACACCTCAAAATTAACCAGAAAAGTTTGCTCTCATCATTTTCATTTAAACTAACGAAAATATCACGACTTAACCTAACCAATCATCAAGGGTGTATAGTTGACCTAACCGGGCAGTCAGTTGACCTAACCGGGCATTCAGTTGACCTAACAGGTTAATATTGGTTATTTCACCTAAATATCTTCTGATCTTTTCGTATTAGGCACTCATTGTCACATTTCGGGCAAGTTAAGAAAGAGAGAATAACGCCGTAATTGATAAAAACATCCAATCCTTTGTCTTCATCTAGGGCACATGACGAATCAAATTCTCAAAGTCAAAATCACACGAATAGCACGTCATAATTCTATCACAAACACCACTAAACTGAATTCAATTTGATAAAAAAAAATAGCCAGAACAAAACCCAACCAACTAATTAAGTCGCAGAGTAGCGAAAAAATAGCCCAATCGGTAAAAATATTTTATGAAAGAGTACATTATAGCCAAAACAGGAAATATATTTTATTTAAAAAAGTACATTTCAACAAGTTTTCCCGAACAAAAAAATACCATCATTGTAAAGCATTTGAACTGCTTTACAGGTACAGTATATCTGATATTATCCTTCAAAAATATTGTTTTTGACATAATCCTAAAAATTAAACCGTGCCTAGGGGTAATACCTAGAACTAAAGACCAATCTGACTGACAGGGACCTAATTAATAGGGCGGGTCATACTATGCATTTTTTTTAAATCAATGAAGAGGGGTGTTCAAATGACATATTTTGGTGTATAGAACACAATTCTGAAGAAAATATTTAATTCTGATAACCCTAACCTACATCATTTTGCAGTTGATTATTATTAAATTGTTGATTATTTTACTATTGTAGTTACCCCAGAATATGTCTTCTCACGTTTTCTATCATGGCTGCTCACGTTATCTCTCATAGAGCATTGTTCTAACTAATTCATATAAACACATATAATGTAATTCATATAATAATAATAATATTTAAATACTCAAATAAAAAGGTGTGCCATTCCACTTAATTGTAATTATCATACAGTTTGCCAGCAGCTTCGGCAAAGGTACAGAAAAACTATGATGAGATTCAAAACATTGCCCTTGCTAGTGTAAGGTATGGCATAGGGCTGAGGCCAACTGCAGCGATAGCAACAGCAGCTCTGATTGACGCAGGAATCATCACAGAAGACAATACAAGTAAAGTGATTGATAAGAGCAAGGTCAAGAGAGCACAGGAGAAGTTGATGAGAGAGCTGGGGGAACAGTTCGAGAAGAAGTGCAGGGAGGAGGGGGGATCTCTTGCATCCTCTTTGATGGGCGGATTGACCTGACCAATGTGATGATGGAAGCTGAGGGCAGTGACCAATCTTTTCCCGCAAAGATCAAGGAAGAACACTATAGTGTTGTTAGTGAGCCTGGCAGCTACTATCTGTTTCACTTTACCCCAGAGAAAGCAACTAAAGAAGAGTCACATGCGGAGAAGATTGCTAAGGTCCTGTTTGCCTGGCTGAAAGAGAGGGGTTATGATAAGACCTTGTTGGCCATTGGAGGAGACTCAACAAATGTCAACACTGGTGTGAAAGCTGGAGTAATGCGGAAGCTGGAGCTGCACATGGGGAGAAAGCTGCTCTGGTTGGTGTGCAACCTGCACACTGTTGAACTTCCCCTGCGCCATCTCATTGTTGACCTTGATGGCCCTACTCTGTCAGACAAAAAATTATCCGGGCCAATAGGAAAGCTCCTTGATTCTGCTACAGACTTTGATATCAATCCAAACTTCACCCGAATCTCTGTTGGCCCTCCACTGATCAAGCTTCCTGACAAGGTCATTCAAGATCTCTCAATTGATCAATACTGTGGCTATAAAATTGTCTGTGCAGTCAGGGATGGAGTACTTCCTGCAGGGCTGGCTCTGTTAAGAGAGGACCAGTAAACCACAGCTGCTGGCTCACCACAGCGAACAGACTTCTCAGGCTCTGGGTATCAAAGCACGGACTTAAAGGAAAGAACCTGAAGATTCTGCAATTCATTGTGGAATTCATCATTGGAGTGTATTACCCATGTTGGTTCAACGTGAAGGTCAAGCACTCCTGGATCGAAGGGCCTAGGCACATCCTCTTTCAGCTGGACTGCCTCAAGTCCCAGAGAAAGGAGGTGCTGGATATTGTGATGCCAACTGTGAGAAGATCTGCTTGGTATGCCCACAGTGAAGTCATCCTCCAAACACTACTCTGCTCTGAGGATCAGAAGGAGAGGATTGAAGGGGTGGAGAGAATCCTGGCCATCAGGGGAGAGGGGGACCCGGACACTCAGCTGGGGGACTCCTCTGTTAGGAGCAGAAGGACACCTGACATCAATTGTGATGCTTCCAGCATCGATGACTTGATCAGCTGGTCAGAAGGTGTGTCAGAGCCACCTCTCACCTGCTCTCTAAGCACCTCAGAGGTGAAAAACTTCATCAACACCCCCATGGAGGTGCGCAACTGGCCTTGCCACACACAAAGCATTGAGAGGTTGTTAAAATGGTGACTGAGGCTTCTGCTAAGTACTTCTCACAGGAAAAGAGGGATGGAGGGATCAGAGCTCAGGAGACCAGCAGGAAGCTGATGTCCAAGTCTGAGTCAAAGCAGGATTTGTGCAACCTGGCAAAGTTCAAGATGTCAGGAGAATGATCTTTGTAATTATATCCAGTGATATACATGCAGTTCACCTATTAATAAATATATGTAAAGTTGATTTGGCCTTGTCAATATAAATCTTCTTCTTTCTCTTCGCCCGTTCCCGCCTCTATGCGGGTCGGCGTTTCTGATCAGCCTCCTCCACACAGCCCGGTCCTGGGCTTCTTCCTCCGACAAACCCTTCTCCCTCAAATCGTCCCTCACCTTCTCCATCCACCTTCGCTTCGGTCTGCCTCTCTTTCTCCTGCCATGCACCTCCATATTCATCGTTCTCTTACCCACATAATCTTCGTCCCCTCTCATCACATGTCCATACCATTTCAGTCTACTTTCTTGTATCTTCCTCGAGATTTCTCCAACCTTTGTTGTGCCCCTTATCCTTTCATTCCTTACTCTATCCAACCTTGTCACTCCGCACATCCATCTCAGCATTCTCATCTCCGTTACATCTAGTCTTTTCTCATGATCTTTCTTTATAGCCCAAGACTCAGCCCCATACATCATAGCCGGTCTTACCACAGTCTTATACACTTTTCCCTTAACCCTTGCGCCTATTCTTCGGTCACAAACACCCCTGAAACTTTCTTCCAATTTTTCCAACCAGATTGCACTCTGTGTGTTATTTCTGTGTCCAGCTCACCGTCCTCAGCCACTGTCGATCCCAAGTACGTAAACTTACTTACTCTCTTTAACCTCGCTCCCTCTAAACTAATTTCTGAGTCTTGATTTTCGTAGAACCTCAGGTACTCCGTTTTCTTTCTGCTGATTTTCAACCCTCTGTCTTCAAAAGCCCTCCTCCATTCCTCCATTTTCTTTCTACTACTTCTCTCCTGTTGCTGCACAGAACAATATCGTCTGCAAAGAGCATACACCAAGGGGATTGATCTTTTATCCCCTGGGCCAACACATCCATAATCAAAACAAAAAGGTACGGGCTCAAAGAAGATCCCTGATGTAGACCAACCCTCACGGGGAACCATTCCGTTACACCTACACTACTCCTAACCTGGGTCCTTGCTCCTTCATACATACTTTGCACCAACCTAACGTACTTCTCCGGCACACCTTTCTCTCTCATACACCTCCAAACCTCCTGGCGTGGCACTCTATCATATGCTTTCTCTTGGTCGATGAAAACCATGTGCAGTCCCTTTTGTCGCTCCCGGTGTTTCTCCATCAACTGCCTCAGTGCAAAAATCGCATCAGTTGTTCCCCTACCTGGCATAAAACCCAACTGCTCTTCCCCCACGGTTGTCTCTTCTCTTAACCTTTTCTCTATAATCCTTTCCCAAACCTTCATCGTGTGTGACATAAGCTTTATTCCCCTATAATTTCCACAATCCTGGATGTCCCCCTTCTCTTTGTAGATAGGTACGAGTGTACTATCCCCCCACTCCTCCGGCATTTCCTCTTGTTCATATATCTTCTGCATCAGATCCCACAATAGATCTATGCCCTCATCTCCCAAACAATTCCACGCCTCCACTGGTATCCCATCCGGTCCCAATGCCTTCCCCTTCTTCATTCCTTTCAACGCCACCTTCACCTCCTCCCTACTCACTCCTGAAGTTAACCCTTGATTTGGGACACCATCTTCAAAAATAACCCTTGGGTTTTCCTCATTTAACAGATGTTCAAAATAACTCTTCCATCTATCCATGATTTTATCCTGATCCTTTAAGACCACTCCCTGCCCATCCTTTACCTGTTTAATTTGAGTAAAATCTTTACTCGCCTTATCCCTAGCCTTCGCTATTCTAAGGATCTTTCTCTCTCCCGCCGGTGTCTCCAACTCTTTATATACTTCATCCATCGCCTGCGCCTTGGCTCTTGCCACTCCCTTCTTCGCCTCCTTTTTCGCCTGCCTATAGCTTTCTCTATCCTCTTGTCTACCACATGTGTCCCACTTCTTTTTAGCATCTTTCTTCCTTTTAATCACCTCCTGAACCTCTTCATTCCACCACCACGTCTCTTTATCTTCAGGGGGTCTTCTACCTGATGTTTTGCCCAGTACTTCCTCACCAACTCTCAATATCACCCGGCTGTTCTCCTCCCACCATTCTTGTACACTCTCCAACGACCTTACTTCTTCCAAAACCTTCTCCTCAAATTTCCTTTTCTGGTCTTCTTTCTTCAGTCCCCACCACTTTATCCTAGGTGTCACTTGTTCTTGCCTTCTTTCCCTACCACTCTTAAATTCCAATCCATCACCAGGATTCTATGTTGCGCCGCCACGCTTTCCCCGTTTATGACTTTGCAGTTCTTAACTTCTTCCAAATGGGATCTCCTGCACATTAGAAAGTCTATCTGGCTTTCTCTTCCTCCGCTCCTATAGGTCACAAACTGGTTATCTTTTTTCTGGAAGAAGGTGTTGACTATCGCTAGATCAAACGCCATCGCGAAATCCACCACCCTTTCCCCTTCTTCATTTCTCTCTCCCACGCCCCAACCACCATGCACCCTCTCAATCACCTCTCTACTTCTTCCCACATGGCCATTCAGGTCTCCACCCAAGATCACTTTTTCCCCTTCTGGTATCGCACCAAGTTCTTGATCCAACTGATTCCAAAACACTTCCTTTTCTACACCTTCACAGCCAGCTTGGGGGGCATACGCACTCACGATGTTCACCGTCATCTCGTCAAGGCCCAGCTTAACACTCATAACTCTATCGCTCCTTCTACTCACACTCACCAGGCTATCCTTCAGCACTTCTGACAGCACTATACCAACACCGTTTCTACCCTGTTCATTCGTTCCACTATAAAGCAACTTATATCCCCCTCCCAGCTCCCTTGCTTTATTTCCTCTCCACCTCGTCTCCTGCACACACAATACTCCCACACACCGTCTCTCCATCAAATCCGCCACCTCCCTTCCTCTCCCAGTCATAGAGCCTACATTCAACGTCCCAACTCTAACCACTCGGACTAGCTTCTTTACCCGAGCCCGTCCTCGACTCGGCAGCCCTCGTCCATTTCTCGCGGGGGTCAGGCGAGGCCCCTGCGCGTCGCATACGGGGTACGCCCTGGCATTTTCCGAGGCTATATGAATTTGGCTCATCATTCTTGGTTTTGGCAAAATCTTTCACGGCCGGATGCCCTTCCTGACGCCAACCCTCACCATTTATCCGGGCTTGGGACCGGCAATGAGTTGTGCTGGCTTGCACCCCCAGATTTATCTTATATCTTTTAATATATTATAAAGGGGTTCAAAAGGGTAAAATTAGCAATTTAGAAATACAAAATGATGTAGGTTAGAGTTATCCTATCCAAAAAAGAAGCTCATATTTGAATTCCCCATGTAAAAACACACAATTTAGACACCCCTGATTGTAGGATTTCCTTCAGATTCATGTTGTCACCTGAGTACGACCCGCCCTACTAATTAACCCCATGTATCTCTCCAAAAGTCAGCTCTCTCGTATTGGGCCTATAAGAGTCGTTGGCCCTTACCATCGTCACCAACATCGAGTGACGGGAGGCAACATCAATCCTATCTACTTCGTCTCTAATTCTGTTAACCCTGGACCCTGGTAGACAGAACCCTCTCCTCTTGGCTAGATTCCGTTCAACGAACTCCTTATCCATAAGACGCACTAAAGAATCCCCAATTAAAATCGTTTCCCCCTCGTTCACATCCTTATCCAACTAGGCGAAAGGGTTCGACACCTCGATAGGGGGAGGGGGATTTTTATCACTTAACGTATGTGACCTAGCTCCACCCTTAACTACTCTAAATCCCTCCCCGTCTACTAATCCCGTACCAACCTTAACCCCTTCCTAAACTCTCTAACCTTCCCGATAAGCTACCTATAATAGAAACTAGGTTCCTAACCACACCATTCAACTTACTAACGTCTTCAACGTTAGTATACGTTCGGCCTTCGTCAACTGTAACACTACCCCTGCCCTCATCAAGCGATGCAAGTCTTTCCGTCACCTCGCGTACACTACGTTTTAAATCAACTATCTCTTTGCTTAACTTACAAAAGAAACAAACTGATCTCTCGGTAATCGCCATAGGACCGCCGTTGTAATCTTTAAAATCAGTATACCACCGATTAACCGTAGACCTAGCACACGACGCTTTCTGCGACGGTATCGAGCAAGTTAAAGTAGTTAACGTTTATAACCATCACAAGTTTAAATTAAATAAAACCAGCACGCTATGAAAACTTCTAAATCACTGAAAACCACTAATATTCAGTTACTTAACTATAACAATGTGAATGTAAACGCAAGTATATAAAATTCAGGACTTTCCAACAGTAAATTTTTCGGCAATATCCAAAAGTAGAACAAATATCAGAGAACCCAGGGAATGCGTCCATTCAGTAAGGAGTATGGCTGACGGATGATGTCCATGCATATCAATTGTGAGCACAATATCAATATTGTGCTCACTGTATAAATGATGCCCATGCAAGGCCAAATTTTCATTGACCCAATTAGCACTATATTTATGTTGATAAAGGGGTCTTTTAAAATCAGTAGTTTAACTGATTTTGCTCTTCGAACAGTCCTTACAAGGAATTCGACATTCTCCAGAAGTTGAGGAAAAATTAGCTAATTAATTTTTTTTTTTGTGTGTGTGTAAGAGACCACGAGTGGAACATGGAATCCGTGAGAAACATTAAGATGAGGGGGAACAAAGTCGCGAAGTAACTGTACATTGAACGGAATTACCAGAGCGTCCCCGAAGTTCTTTTCTCTGGTAGTATTGTTATAGAACTACTTTGCAGATCTAAAGGCCTTATCACTAAAAGTAGGAGGATATCCCAGTTTTTTTAAGACAATCTTTACCATAGCAAAATTCAGAGTCCAAGTAAGGACGACTACACATTCTAAGGGCCCAAAGAAACATACCCATGACAATATCTCTTTCAGTTGAAAAACTAATGGGACGAAAACTAATGGACATACACATTACTGTAGAATGAGTAGTTTTTTCGAAAAGCTTTAAAACAAGTTTATCATTCGGAATTCAAACAATTTGGACGTCTAAAAGCGAAATAGTTGAATTGTTCCATTTTGACTGTAAAGTTAATGGAGGCAAAACATCATTCAGCTTATCAGGTATATAATTATGATCTGCGTCCAACGGAAGTAAAACAAAAATATGATCAACAAAATGATGCTAAGGGACGTCAAGAATTTCAGGGAGAAACTTTCTTTCATAAAGCTCTATAAATATATTACTCAAAGTAGCGGATAGATATGGGGAGGGCATTCTGAGACCTTCTTTGTGTCGAAAAAAAAATAATTGGAAGTGAACAAGAAATGGGTGAAACATAAATGAATCCACTTCAAAAAAAGACGGATAGTTAAAGCCATCTAAATCTGATTTTCTAAAAGAAACTCTTCCAAATAAGACAATGTTGTTTCAACGGGAACCTTAGTAAAGAGAGAAACCTCATCAAAGATGGCCATTTTCTTATTCACAAAACTGATATTCTTTATTTCATTAAAAAAATCAGAAGAGCTTTTTATATGAGCATCAGAAATATTGCCTATTAAAAACAAGAGGTTCTTGGAGAGCCATTTCGCCAAATCATACAAAGGAAAACAAAGGACACCAAACAGCAACAGATCGGCTGGTCCCAACGAAGCTGTGTTTCAGAAGCAGGGTTAAAAGAAGGAAGAAAATTTAGACAAGTGAAAGTTTCAAAGCAAAGTAGAGAAAAGAGGTTGAGAGGTTGGGAAGAATTTAAAGATGAAGTGAAAATTTTAAAGTGAAGAGGAGGGAATCCAGGTGAAAATTCTACAATATTTCTATGCGCTAAAATATACTTCCAAATGGGGGTTCAAAGCAAGCTAAGCCTCCAGTTTCTCTTTAAAGGATTCGATTTAATTACTTTAAACGACGCTGGCTGGCAATTATTTCTACAAATTAACTCTACGATTGAAAAAAAAATGTTTAGCTTCATAAGAATTAAAATATTTACTCACTAATTTGAAACCATTACCGCCAGTTCCGTCTGCATTCCTTAGGCTAAAATTTTTTTTTGCGTCGATATTATCAAAACCTCTAATCATTTAAACACCTGGATAAAATCTCCTCGAATTCGCCTGTTTACAAGTGAGAATAAATTTAAACGTTTCTAAACGTGCAGCGTATGATTTGTTTATAAGTCTAGGAATCATCTTTGTAACCCGTCGCTGCACTCTCTCCATTCTGTCTATGTACTGTCGTAAATATGGGAACCAGAATTGAAAGCAGTATTCCAGTTGGGGGCGTACTGAGGAATTATATAATGTTCGCATTGTTTTCTCCGACTTAAACAAACTATCTACCAATAAATCTTGAGATTCTATTTGTTTTTCATACCGCTTCAACACATGACTTACTCGGTTTAAGAGTGTCGGCAACAATAATACCTAAAAATTTTTTCTTCCGTAACATTAGTTAGTGTCTTGTTGCGCATAAAATATTTTTCTTTAACATTGTTTCTACCGATAGGCAAAGTTTTATATTTATGTATGTTAAAGTTCATATGCCAAATTCCCCCCCCCCCCACTTGAGTAATTTATTTATATCTTCTTGAATCTGCAACGTTCTGCCGCTGATTTTCTTTGTCCTCCTGGTTTGGTATCCGCAAATTTTGAAATTATACTGTTAATTCCTAAGTGGATGTCACTGATATAAATAATGAAAAGAACTGGTCCCAGAACTAATCCCTGAGGCATGCCTCTAGTTACACTTTTCCAGTAAGACGCTTTGCCACCAATGACCATTATTTGTTTCCGTCCACTACGCCACGCCAATTTTCGATCCATTTGAGAACATTATCATCAATTCCATGAGAACGAACTTCATTTAATAGTCTTTTGTGTGGAACTTTATCAAACGCTTTTTGAAAATCGAAACATGTAATATCTACTGTTTTACTCTCGTCTTTAAGTACCCTAGGGTAGAGCTTATCTGAGTTTTATTAGGATTAATTTTACCTCTGGCCGAGAGTACTTCAGTTTCACTAATGGTAAAATCGTGAAGCTTCAACTGAGCATGATTACGGGAACAGGAATGTTGTTCATATTTTCGTTAGTAAACACGGAAGAGAAGAATTTGTTCAACACTTCCGTCATTTGCAAGTCATCATAACTTTTTTCATTGTTTCCGCCTATGAGTTGACCAATAGTCTTTGGAGCTACTTTTTTATTCCAAACATAATTATAGAATTCCTTCTGATTCGATTTAATTTGGTTCATTATATATTGCTCATAGGTGCGCTTACTTTTTCGAATAAGTTTTTGTTTCGCCTTCTCAATAGCGTGTAAACGTTTTTATCGGACAAATTATTTGTTTCGTTAAATTTAAAATACGTTTTCCGTTTTAACGTTGAGCTACTTTTAATTTCAGCATTCCACCATTTACGTTTAACAGACTTCGCCAATCTCTTTTTACTTAATGGGATATTTCTTGATTCTAAATCCAAAACGTATTCCAGGCTCTCCGAATTATGAACATTAATTTTAATTTCAAATGTTACTGTATTTGCCTATGATCGCTGCTGGAGAAGTAGCATCCTGAAGAGGGACTATCAATTAAGTCTAGGTCTGTACTTAAAAGTTGAAACTAAACCAAGAATAGTGCATCTCTAGTGGGTTCTTTGACCAACTAAAAAAGTGAACTTTCGAGCAAACCTTCTTACAGTCGACGACCAGAATTAGACAGTAAAGGACCACCCCAATCCCTGCACGGTAAATTAAGATCTCCCATAATTATCGCATCATGTTCGCTACTTGCATAAAACATTAGCTCCTGAAGCCAATTATCACTATCGACAGTGTGATAGGGAGGCCTACATACTAAACCTATAATTAATTTCTTTCGTGAGTTGTCTTTGATTTAAAAAAACGTCGCATTTATATTATCAATTTGTACAGTGTTTTTAATTATGGGCTTTAAGTGTGACCGAACGTATACTACTGTACCACCACCCTTTCTTTCTTTTCTATCATTGTTAAACATCTCATAACTAGGGATATGATATTCTCCGAGAAAATCTCTACTCTCTGTATTTGACCAGGATTCAATAATTGCCAGAACCTCAAATTTTTGGTCAAGGACAATACTTAATATCTCATTAAGTTTAAATCTTAAACTTCGAGCATTCATATAAAATACACTTATAAATTCTCGAGTACCGCAGTAGAATCTCGAGGTTCTTCAAGGAGGCAATCGGTCGTTGTAAGGAAAATTTATGGTCGGCTGCTTACTCTCAAAGGAATTACGCCGTTTTTTGCCTAAAAACGCCATCGCAAAGTTATGCGATAATCTCCCAAGAGGAGCTGCTCCCACGCCATTTAGATGAAGACCATCAAGCAAAAAATAAATCCTTTTTATGAAAATGACTCCACAGATCGACGAAGTCGACATTTTGCAGTTGGCAAAGGGATTTAAGAATATTATTTATGTAGGTAGCTCTGCTGAAAATGTTGTCGGATCCTGCTATTCTTGTGAGAATTTCATAAAAATTAATTTATTTGTCCTATCCTTTAGAGCCCGCATCAGCTGTTTGTATTTCTCTGTTAGCGCCTCCGACCTGATAATTATCTTTATATCGTTAGGCCTACCATGCACGATAAATATAGTACCATGCTCAGCATCTTTACCAAACCCGTCTATGGAGTCCGTGATGTCGTCCACACGGGCTCCAGGATAGCAGTACTTCCTTCTCCGAAATGGGTTACAGAATTCCTGTAATTGTCCTCGAATAATGGAATCGCGAATGAGCCTAATTAACTGCGTGTCATTCTGCTGTCTCTGAGACAGAAAATCTATTAGTTGTAACTATTCTTAAGCAAGATTTATGCTGCCTAGGTCGGGCTCCATTTCGAAGTGGCTCAATAGTTAACGCTACCGATATTGGAAATTAAAAACGAGAGGTTTTTGGAGAGCTATTTGGCCAAACCATAGTTAACGATACCGATAGTGGAAATTGTAGGTCGTAACGGAATGTTGGGTTTATAAACCTTAGGTAGGCCATAAAAATAAGGCAACTTTGGAGACTATGCAGTAAATTGCTTGGAAAGCTGTGGAAAGTCCTTAAGTAACAGCTTAATGTCTCAGTTAAAATTTCGTTGAGAAATTTGAAATGGATTAAAATTTAATTTATCATAAGTAGCATCGTCTGATAAAAGCGCCATAGGTCTTTGAATATAATTGTCCTTATCCAAGAGGACTATATTATTACCTTTATCTGATTTGGTGATGATAAGGTTACCGTTACTTTTAAGATCAAGTAGAGCAGTCCATCGTAACTGTAGAATGTTTAGATCCCGTTTTGAAATTATTAACCCTTCAATACGGCAACATAGTGCGTTTGTCTGATTAGCGCGCTCCAATATACGACGACATAGTGCGTATGTCGAAAACTGAAAGAAGAAAGCTAAATTATACGACATTTCTGCTTTTAGTTATAAATATTTAACTTTTGGACATATGCACGTATGTCGTCGTATATTGGAGCGCGCTAATCGGACATACGCACGTCTGTCGTCGTATTGAAGCGGTTAAACAATTCACTCAGAATAAAGCCCTTCAAACAGGTAAATCCTCAGAAGAAAGTTTAGAGCATGAACTAAACTTCTCAAAGAGATGATGAAGTGAGAAGCCGAGTCCTTCAAACAATTAATTCCAAACGAGAAACCAAAACCTAATGCGGTCTTCTCATAAAACGAGATATTACAGGAAGAAAGACTGGTTAATAGGTCGGAATTACAAAATCTTACCCATGGACTTACTCTAAAGAGAGCATTAAACTTGTCATCAAGATCTAGGCTGAAGAACAGTACGGCAATAGTCTAAAATTCTGGTAAGAACAGAGTCAATTAAATTAAGAACATTAAACAGGGTAAAAAAAGCGTTAAAACGACGCCAAATTATAAAAAATTTATAGTCTATAGAGTGGTCACAAAGTCCCTTTGCAGTGAAATTACAGCATATCTGTATGGTGTCCTTGTTTTTTATGCAAAGGGACTTTGTGGCCACCCTGTATTTTAGTTTGAATGGAATCCACAGAATCTTGAAGTGAGGGGTTCCAAAAAACCTTAACCCCCCCCATTTGCAGCTTACATGTTTACTTATATCGAAATAGTTTTTAGTGATTATAAAAATATATAAAATTCTTTATTTATTGCTGGTATTAAAATTACTCTAGCTGATAAAGTGATAATATAATGGCTTCTCAATTAATTGGTGATTCGGAGAGGCAACGTGTGATAGATCGCATACGAGCAATAACATTTCGGGAAGCTCGTGATGCTGGAGCCACCTTTATAACACGTTCATGGGTTGTCAAAAAGTTGCGAAGAAGTGAGGACTTAGTCAAAAGAAATTGGAATAAAACTTTGGATGACTGTGAAATGGATACAACCAAATCTGGACGCCCAAATTTGCCACTCTCTCAGGAAACAAAGGACATCATTGAAAGCTGTACGCGTAAGCGGAAAAACAGCTGTGCTAAACTTTCTAGAGAGATCGAAGTGTTGAGAGGAAAGATCGGTAGTGGTGAGTTCATTCGACTGTACCGTCGTAGGCAAGGTTTAAAGCCTTGGTATGAACTTCCAAAGCCAAGAAAAACTGAACTTAACATCGATGACAGAATGTGGTTTGCCCATTGTCTTGAAGATTGGGATGTGGATGATTTCATGCATTTAGCTTTCTCCGATGAATTTTTTTTACGTAACACGTCGGCCTAACTACCAAAATGATCGAGTGTGGGCCACAACACCAGATGAAATCGATGTGTGTTTTTTTTTGTTCACTGCAAAGAAGCTCATGTGGGTGCTGAAGCCAAATGGTCAGAGTTGGGATGGACAGTATTTTCGTGATATTATTCTATCCCAGCATGTCATTCCTTTTCTAAGAAACCGAAACAATGTTATGGATGTCGATCAGGTCACACTTCTGCACGATAAGGCCCCCTGCTTTAAGGCATTAGCCACTCAACAATTGTTGCGGAACCATGAGATCGATTTCTTTGGAAATGAAGAATGGCCAGGAAATTCTCCTGACCTGAACGTCTGTGAACACATTGGATCAGTTATAAAGGACAAGGTTGAATGTCTCTTGTTTCAAGAACCTGCAGCAAATCGATTTTCGAAGGATACAATGACGCAACACATTGAAACTGTTTTAGCAAATTTGCGTAATGATCAAGATCTATTCACGTCACTTTTGGCAAGCTACCCAAAGCGAATTCAGGCTGTCTTGGAAGCCAATGGCGGGAACACCAAGTTTTAATTGTTTCTCATTAAATGCAGGATTAAATTCTCTCTTGTAAGGTATGTTTAATTTTACTGTACCTCTAATGGTTTAGGCCATCGGCGGGGGCCTAAGGTTTATTGGAGCCCCGTATACACCCATAAAAATCAAGGTAAAATTGCTTTTTAGGACACAACTGGTGACCCCTTTTTTTTTATTTGTTTCTAGTGCAGTTTTGTCTCCTTTTTCCAAATATGGAATCCAAATTTGTCGCAAATAATAAAAAAGTTATAGCTATTTAAAGTTTACCTAACCTAACCTAACCTAAACTAATATGATTTATCAATATTAAAACCTTACCTCTTAGTTTGTAGAGTTTGGCGATTTCCAAGAGGAGGTCGTGAAGCACCGTCCTTTCGTCAGGATGAGCTGCTCTAAACATGTTCCTGGCGAATTATTGTTTGTAATACACAACACGATTTCCAGGCCTTAGAACCCAGGATTTGATGTCTTTCCAAAGCCTCTCAATGTTTCGTGTGTGGATTTAATTTCTATATTGCTGGGATCTACAAAGTTCTCACTGTGATTAACATTGATGTATATATCCGTGCGCATTTAGCGTACCGTACGCACGCAAACAGTTGGAATGGATAATCGCCTGGAAAAATTTAATTCTTGATGAGGGACACTAATGTTTCCGCAGAACGGTCTTTCACAGAAACAATGACTTTCTTCTTGGTCACTCTTTCAATCCCTCCAAAAACCCAAATGCCCCCGATTTCCCTTCCTCTATTATATTTCTATTTACCGAATTTTTACCTACAGGTTCTTGATTTTTCAACCAATTTTGGCAAATTTCCGCACAAAAACTTCGCCAATCAACAGCAGTATGATTGTCTACTTCTAAATTCTCAGAAACGAATTTATGAACAAATTGCTTTCTCAAGTATTCATTAAGTAATGAACAAAGAGTCTTATGTGAACTTAAATGGGACGCCTTTAACCACGTGCCCTTGAACCTACTTTCACTGAAGTTACATTCTAAATCGCTTGCTTTTATTATATTTAATTTGCCTTCCACACCTAAAAATCTGCTGATCACTTCGTAATTCATATTGTTGGTTACCAGCTAACAATTTTACGTAGATACGACGTTGTCACAAGGTTGCATTTTAGCACTGTGTCTTAGATACAACGGAAATTTGTATGGTCTCAGTTACGTCTTCACAACGTTGTGATGTTACGTAAACTTTACGTAGATACAACGTTGTCTCAACGTCTCAGGATAGAATTTGGTCCAACATAGGCGCCCTATTTGAAATAGTAGTATGCCGTATATAACTCCGTTACAATTTTCTAACAAAGAACAATGTAATACGAAAATATATGCTATGAATGTAAAACCTCTCATTTATACAACGTCATTATGCAACTTTGTATCAACGTTGAAATACAACGTCAATTTCTGACATGATCAAGATTCAACCAGGATACAACGTTGTATTTACATAGTGTGTTTGCTGGATTGCACGTGGGACACACTTTACTATCGTGGATTACACCGTGTCGACCAAATATTTCTAGAGTACGTTCAACATTGTTAAGTACTTCCTGAATTGTCTCGTAGTAAGACGCACTGCAACCATCACATGCCATATCCGCGATACACTGTGCACTGATGCTCGCCAAGGCTGCCGCTATTCCGCATACGTATATGACGTCACAATTCGGCACGTTTTCTCTGGTTATTGTAGTTTTTAGAAAATGTGGTATAGCTATAACCAATTTGATTTACAGTAAGTTATTCTGTTATTCATACAGGTTCTACAAATTGAAATGTACATCACTCTGTATTTCAGGGAAAATATTAATGTCTCTCAGCAATCAGATTTATAATTAGTTTGAATATTTTAACATCCATAAGATGTATTGTTGTAGGATATATATATATATATATATATATATATATATATATATATATATAGTGTATATACGTATCATTTACATTTTTTGGTGTGAATTAATACCAACTTCGTTCATTTTCATGTTTTATTACAGATTTCATATTTACAAAATAGATAAAAATATCATATCATTATATCATCCCTTCTCATATTTACACAAAATACTTCCCCATGTTACCAATTTTAAACACTGTTTATCATGTCCTGACTTGGTTTGAATTTCAGGCAACCACCCTCTGCTCTCACAGCGTTTTCATAGATGGAAGCTGCAGGGAGTTACGTGACTTAGTTTTCATTAAATTTAATTTTGAAAAAAAATTCGTTCTGGTCAGTATCAACGAAAGTAAAGATAATACGTGCAAGGCAAATTTGTTTTTATTTATGTAGGAAGGAAGGGGCCAATGGCATCGTCCGCAAAAGTGATGACTTTTTTTTTTTTTTTTTAGAAATTTTGAAAAGATTGTGTAGTGTGTAAGATGCATGTATATGTAGTGAGAAATAAAGGGAGAAGTGTGTGTTTAAGAGCAAGCTGGACTGCTCACAGGCAGGGCCGGCACAAATGGTTGTGGCGCCCGAAGCCAATTTTGCTTTGGCGCCCGCCCCCCTCCCATTAGTAAAAAATAAAAAAAAATTGATATAATTTTATTGTTTATTTCATTCAGTACATTTTAATAAAACCTTAAAATAAAATATTTTATTAATTTGAATTCAGTAACCAAGTACCA
Organism: Bathynomus jamesi; assembly: GCA_023014485.1. Lineage (NCBI taxonomy): Eukaryota > Metazoa > Arthropoda > Malacostraca > Isopoda > Cirolanidae > Bathynomus > Bathynomus jamesi. The sequence continues at coordinate 28,719 of JAJOZX010010663.1, read as the reverse complement.
TTAATAACATACATACTTGTTAAAATTTCGGCTTCAAAGATTAATTTTTCGGGCCTTAGCAGCTGCAAATCTTTGGATTATTTCATCCAGATGTAAATCCTTGGCAATGGCATGTTCACTTGATAAGGTTGCCAACCCATCCAACCGATCTTGTTTCAGCGTGGAATGGTGATAAGTTTTGATTAATTTCATCTTTGAAAAGCTCCGTTCTGCGCTGACCACTGATACTGGCAATGTTACAAGAATTCTCAGCGCCACAAAAAGATTTGGCAATGATGCCTCAAATTTTTTGAGCACATGAATTGCAAGATTTTCGTTGGAGAATAACTGCCTTCGAAATGGTTTCGCAAATATTTTAATTCTTCGTATAAATCGATGCCGAAGATGTCTTTTTGATCACGATCTGTAAGCAGAATTTCTAAATCCATACAATTCTTACGCAGCTCGTTGTCGCTCATTTCTGTGGCATTATTCAAATTGTATAGAAATTGGAATTGATCGTTGTGCTTTACGATCAACCCAAACCTGTCTTTCAATGACTGGATTGCGTTGTCTAAAATGTTGTTGAAAAAGTTGATACTAAACTTTTCCTTCTCTGTCGTTCCATCTTCGTCTTCGTGTTCATAATCAAACATTATTTTTCGGCGGCGAATTCTTGTTTCCTCAAATTCAGGTTCAATTTCCAATTCGATTGCCAACTTTTTTGCACCGTCTAGAACGCATTTAAATTTATCATCTGTTCTGTAATTTTTAAGGTATTCGATTAATTTTGAAAGCAGGGAGACAGCTTGCGACATATAAAATTGACCTCTTGAAGGGCTTTGCTTGTGATGTATTTTTGGCTCACCTCCCTCACCTCCCTCACCTCCCTCACCTCCCGCGCCCTAATTTTCTATGTAGAATTCCATTTTTAAACTGTTCACTTGTTTCTTATTGATTAATAGCGATATTTTGTCAGTTTTTTATGTTGCTCTTTCGATTTTTGGCGCCCCCTAAACTTCGGCGCCATGACCCAGTGCCACGTTGGCTCGCCCCTTAAGCCGGCCCTGTAGTCACAGGGTAGATGAGACACGGAAAAAGATCAGCTAAGGATGAGAGTGACAGGAGAAACGGGTGTTCCAGTACTTCCTGTCTCCTGCCTAACGTCCTCCCCGGAATACTTCCCTGGTCGATTGGTGTCTACAGTCTCCTATAAATTGTAATAATATAAGGAATTTATGTGATCCCTCATTGTCTTTAACATTCATTAGTTTTTTATAAAATTCTGTTACCTCGTAATTACAGTCTTTGAGGCCTTGTGGTAATGTGGTAGTGTCCAAATTTCTCCACTCATCATCTAAATGTTGGATGTTGCCTTGGTAAATGTGAGGTACACCTTTCACAAAGTCATAGAGGGAAGGCATAGCCTTCTTAGATATTACATCTAAAACCTTTCTTGGTGACAAGGAGCACATCCACCATAATTTGTTATTTAAATCAAATCTTTTTCTAATTTGTATGCACATAGTGATAATAAACTGACGACACCTGTACCGAGCATTTTTTACCATATTTGGATACTTCCAGATGTCGTCAGTTTGTATTAATCCATGTATGGCAGATCACAGGTAGATTTGATTTAGTGGCAAGTGATTCGCCTCTTGACAGGGATCTATGCTGTTTTCTGAAGAATATAAACTTTGCAAAAATACCCCAACAAATTCTTGTATAGCTCAGACATATTTTCATGGAGCAAATGGATAGTGAGGCATTCTCTCTGGAAAAGTAGATTAACTTTTGTTAAACTATGGTAAAATGAAATTCAAGAAGTTGTAGTACAGAAATACTGAAGGGTCCCTTAAATTATCTAAAATTTGCTGCACTGCCATTAACCTCTCTTCCTATTCCTTGTCAATAAAATACATCTTCATAGGTTGCCACTGTTCTAGGACCCTTTCTACAGATTGATGTAAAGATAGCCAGCGTGTCTGGCAGGCGTGGAGGATTTTGTGGTTCTTGGTGTCACAAAAAGCCTGAAACTCTTTTAGTTCGTGTTTCCTCTTGGCACTGTAAGAAAAGAATGTATAAATATTCCTGAGAAGATCCTCACAGTGCCGGGGCAGAGATTTGGGAGCTTCTGAAGGACAAAGGTGAATACAATGGCATATGCATTTAAATATTGTGATACCAGGTAAAGTCGGTATCTGATGGGAAGCTAATGTTTCCATTAACAAAGAAGATAAGTTCTGGCCTGTTGATCCAATTTTTCTTACCACCATAAACATCCAATAATTCTAGCAATCCAGTATTGATGCTACTTGTGCCAGAGTTCAAATAGCGTGCAATTACTGTGCAGGACTTCATTGTACTAACATCAGTTGTTTCATCAATAATCCCAGAAAACTTGTTACGTTTCAGCTTCCTCGCCGTCTCCTCAGTCACACTCTTAGGCAGAGATTTCACAACCTCGGTGCACTTAGTCCTCTTCATTGACATAATCTGAGCAATAGCGGAGTCGTGAAACATTACCTTCATCAAGTCCACCAAGTGATCGGCAAAGAGGATGGTTGCCATTGCCACCCCACTTGAAGAGTAGGTAGCAGGTCCCTCCAGCTGGACCTCCTGCTGGACTTCCTGCTGGACCTTCCCCTCATTTGTGACGTGGATCCGCGTCCCCTTGTGCTTCTTGATGGCTGTCAGCTCGGCACTGAAGTCCCTGTTGCAAGTCGTACAGAAGGCCCTCGAAAGGTCTCCACGGGAAAACAAGGTCTGGAACTCCACGTTGTCCATCCAGACATCCCTAAACTTTCGCTTGGCAGCCATGTCAACCTGTAAATTTAAGTTAGCTTTAGTAAGAGAATCACTGGAATTAAAATCATTAACGGCTATAGCCTCAAAGAATACTGGGATAAAACATAGAGAACTAAATAAAATATGAAAAAGTAGACTTAAAGGGGGAGTTGCATACATTTGTTTGTTCGTTTTGCATAGTGCCTGACAAGGGGGGTTTAAATATAGATACATTTGAGGTAGGTTTAGCAATATTCTCAAATTTCAATAATTCACAAGACCAGGAGTTTCTATATCGAAATAAAACTGACTCGAATCCTTCAAGATTTTTTCTGCACTAGGTGGGGTGGGGATGGTGGGGATGACCGGCGTTGATGCCAACTCAAAGGAGTTAAATGGAACTTAGTGGCACTTGTGTGCATAGACCTGTTGAGTAAGCACAATGATAACTCACCGAAACAAGGGTGCTGGAGTGGAAGGGTGCTTAACTGAAGTAACGAGTCAGAAGTAGGAAGATGCACACCGCGTTAAGGCAGGAGTGTACCAGGTATAAATCTGGCCCTGTAGGGATGACATATAGCGTGACACACAGGGGGACTACAGCAGAAAAAGGAAATAGATATCTACTTATCTACTTATGCAAACACTTGCTTAAAAATGTGAAGACAGTTAATTCTCTGGGTATAGCAATTTCAGTTATATTTTCTATCATTGTTGCGTTATCGCAAAAAAAAGCTACACACGAAGTTTTATTGTATACCCTCAAGTATATCAATGTAGTAAATGCTGCCAAATTTCATAAATGAAAAAAATAGTTTACCATGAAATCGTAAATATTCTCTTTTATTCACCATAGAAAACTGATAACTATAGGACAAACTTAATAATTCGACTTTTTCACCCATATTTAGTCAGAAGTTAAAACTTAATTTACCAAAACTTAGATGATTTATGTAGATGGTACCTCAGGTAGAAGACACTTGGCAAAGAGAATTTGGAGAATACTTGACTGGTATATGGAACAGAACAGAATGGGGTTAGTCGATGCACTTTCTGCTTGTCATTGCTTACCCATAGTCACATATATGGCTCCTTTTTATCGTGACCCGACAATTCAGCGCCGACAATTCAGCGACGACAATTCAGCGCAAGACAATTCAGCGCAAAGACAATTCAGCGCAAGACAATTCAGCGCGAAAATACCAACAAAGAAGAAGAAAGAACAAATCCAGAGGGAAGAGAGGCTTGCAACTGTTAGGTTAGGTTAGGTTAGGTTAGGTTTCTAGTTTTTTAAATAAAATCTTAATTTTAACAATTCTAACAAATTTTGTTTTTTTAAATAAATTTTAATAATTATACTCCTTTGAATTTTATCTCCGATTTGTCACTCCTTCGTTATGTCACTCCTTCGTTACGGTATTTATGTCACTCCTTTGTTATGTCACTCCTTTGAAATGTCACTCCTTCGATACAGACCCAATTTAGCATATATATAAATATACAAATTTTTCTCTTTTTTATTTATTGCGATTTATTTTTATTATTTTTAACTAAACTTTTAACTGTACTGACTTGCGCTGAATTGTCGGCGCTGAATTGTCTTGCGCTGAATTGTCTTTGCGCTGAATTGTCGGCGCTGAATTGTCGGCGCTGAATTGTCCTGCGCTGAATTGTCGGTGCTCCCCTTTTTATAATCCATTATAAAATATATGTTTACTAAAAAAAAGGAATTGAATAAAAACACCTTATACCACGTGACCACAAAAATTGTCCCTGTTTTTAATCGCTTATTACTCAGTCATTATTGCAGCTTCACAAATGAAATAAAAAACATTCGAAAGAGAACATTTTAAAGTTTTAATTTATTCTACATGTGTTCAAAGTGACGTCCTTGGACATTCTTACATTTCACACAACGGGAAAGGAAGTTATTTATTACATTTTCCAAAACGCTACATTCAATGGACTGTACACACACTACCACCGCTTGCTTTAATTCTTCGATAGAGGATGGCTCTTGCCTGAATACTTTGTCCTTGACAAATCCCCAGAGAAAAAAGTCCAAAGGTGATAGATCGGGAGATCTTGCGGGCCAGGGAAACTGCGAGCGATGAGAAATGAATCTTTGTTCAAAAAATCTTGTTAAACATTCCAGTGATTGCCTAGTTGTGTGGGCTGTTGCTCCGTCTTTTTTGACCACAAAAATTGTCCCTGTTTTTAATCGCTTATTACTCAGTCATTATTGCAGCTTCACAAATGAAATGAAAAGCTTTCGAAAAAGAATATTTAAAAGTTTTATTTAATTTTTTCGATATCCTGGATACGAAATCAGTACTTATAAAAAAATGACAGTTTTATCCACCACAATCATGGGTTATTTGTCGGACATGCAACGTGTTTTCATCGCAGAAGAGATGATCAAACATGGCTCGGTAGTTGCCACCCAACGGTCTTTCAGACGACAATACGGTCAGCAAAGGACCATAGATCCTAAAACGATTCGCAGGATTTTCGCAAAATGGAAACATCACGGCTCAATCAAGAACATGCATAAAGGCAACTCTGGGCGCAGCAAAGGTGTGCGAACCGCTGAAAACATTGATTCAGTCGCAAATCAGCTTGAAACGGACAACAAGAAATCTGTGAGACGACTATCAGCTGTGACAGGAATCAAACGGGAGAGCATTCGGAAAATAATCACGTTGGATTTGAGAATGAAGTCATTCAAAATTATGTGTTTGCAACAGCTTAGCGAACAAGACTACCAGCGTCGTTTGATGTTTTGTGAACGCATTGAAACAATAATTGAACAAAACCAGATAAGATAAGTGACATAATATTCAGTGATGAATGCCACATCTATCTCAATGGGTTCATCAACAGACAGAATTACCGGTGTTGGTCACAAAACAAGCCAAATATACACTTGGAGAAACCTCTGCATTCACCAAAAGTTACTGCTGATGTGGTTTGAGTAGCAGCAAGGTTTATGGTCTTACTTTTTTGAGGACCCAGAGACAAGGAGACCGCTTTCAGTAACTTCAGGAGATATGTAGAAATGCTGAACACTGTTTTGAACAAGAAAAACTGCAGTAACAAGTGGTTTCAGCAAGAAGAGCAACAGCCCACACAAGTAGGCAATCACTGGAATGTTTAACAAGATTTTTTGAACAAAGATTCATTTCTCATCGCTCGCAGTTTCCCTGGCCCGCAAGATCTCCCGATCTATCACCTTTGGACTTTTTTCTCTGGGATTTGTCAGGACAAAGTATTCAGGCAAGAGCCATCCTCTATCGAAGAATTAAAGCAAGCGGTGGTAGAGAGTGTACAGTCCATTGAATGCAGCGTTTTGGAAAATGTAATAAATAACTTCCTTTCCCGTTGTGTGAAATGTAAGAATGTCCAGGACGTCACTTTGAACACATGTAGAATAAATTAAAACTTTAAAATGTTCTCTTTCGAGTGCTTTTTATTTCATTTGTGAAGCTGCAATAATGACTGAGAATAAGCGATTAAAACAGGGACAATTTTTTGTGGTCACGTGGTATATGATTTCTGTTAACATTTATTACGTTTTTCATATTAAAATTGTCATATTTAAAAAGTGAGGAATTATTCCGCATTGACGTGAATGAGGTCCGCCAGTTCCACGTCCGTCGATGATGTGCAATTGTTTTTCCGCACTAGCAGACGAAATTCCACAAAACGGCAGCCTTGATGCTCGCAACACCGTCGATCCTAAAAACTAACTCAGCATCGCTGCCGGGCGCAAAATTTTTATTTGCTCCAAATTTGGATTCCGTATCTGAAAAGAGGAAACAAAACTGCAAAATGAGTCTCCAGTTCGGTGCTAAACTGCAATTTAACCAAAATCAGAAAAAGTTGCTTCATTTAAATACGAACACGTTTAGAGTAAAAGAATTAGGAACGACCTTATTATCAAGACTTTTTTTTTCAGAAAGGTGAGTCGAGTCTTTATTCATGTGCATTTACTAGCAAATCAAGATAGCCGAAGAGGTTTAGTCTTAAACATAAAGAATTGGTTGAAAGCGATGGGATAAAAAAGCGAAGAGGCTCAGGGATCATGTTGATAAATATTAAAATCACAATAAACGTGTAAAGAATTAAACGAAACGATTAAAATCCTCAAAAGCTAAAAGAATAAAACATTAAAAACCGCTAAGTTTTTGAAGAGAATCTTCCTCATCATTCAGGCGGTGAACAGAAATTAGAAGTGAGAAAAGGAATTAAAAAGAGTATTTTAGAAAAATCGTCATGCCTCAGGCAACTCAAACGCAAATTATTACGAAAAACCAGGAGACTTGACAACCATTGGCATTGTTTATACCAGTGGTTCCCAACCTTTTTTAGACCAACGCCCCCTATAGCCATTAATATTTCCTGGTGCCTCCTCATAAAGATAGTAATATAACAGGATAAGTGATAAATGATTTATTACTAGAAGATAAACAATTTTACAGTTTCCTAGCGCCCCCCTAAGATTCACAAACGCCCTTTGGGGACGGGGCGCCCACGTTGGGAACCACTGGTTTAGACAATGAGCATAATAATATATTAATAACGCTCAATTACTTTTATCAGTTCTATTGTGTAGGATTTTATTTAAAAACTCAATCTTTAAAATAACCCTACAGATAAAAGTCACAGGGGTTTACATCTAGTGATGATGGTGCTCATGATATTGCTTTATCATAAACCGCAGAAAATCTGTTGGACAGGACTTTTCCGTCGAAAGTATCGTGGAAGCATCGTGAGCTGAGAGGAACATCACATACAGTAGATCATGTTTTACTCTAGGGAATTAATTAACCATGTGTAGAGAAGGTACGGTAAAGATTTCATACATTTATTTCAGTTAATAAAAAAATACAAACCTTTTAAAGTGTCCAGTGTTTGAAAAATTACTGGATATATGCAGTTGCATGATCGATAGGGTTAATGAAGTGTTGCTTTAATGATTTACGAAACAAACCTAAGATCGTGCTTGTCTGTTATTTATAGGTATAGAGTTCCAGATATCTCCTTTGTAGGAGAGAAATTATTTCCTGCAATTTGCATGGAATAATTTGGTTTACGTATGAAATTATTGGGAAGCCTTGTATTATGGTTGTTCTGATGCGGGATAATCGCCCGTGTGAATGGACTAAGCATAGTTCCATTTATAAGCAACTTTTGCAAACTGATACCGACAGTACGTTAATACAAGTCATTTAGTTTTGGAATATTTAATCTCTGAACTTTGGAGAATTATGAAACTGTCTGTTATTATTATTTGAGAGAGTTTGTAAGCATTTTTATGAATTACTTCCAGTGGATATCACATATAAGTCTTTGTACAACCCCATGCTGTAATTTCATACTGTAAGTGTGGATGAATAAATGAGTAATACAGTGTCAGGAGAGTAATTGGGGGAATTGTTTTATGAATTGAATATTATGTAGAGAAATCAAAATATTTTCGATTTGATAAGATGTGGTGTGTGTTTTTGAAATTTTATTTGTCATCTAACTTGGTACCAAAATTTTAACCTCATTTACCTTTGCAAGAGGAGTATTTCCAGTTGTTAATGGAGTGTGCGCGATTACAGGCTTTTTAGTTACAGTTATATATGAGTTTTTCAAGTTCATTAAAAACTTATTTGCACACATCCATTTACAAGCATGTTCTAATTGTCTGTTCATTTCATTTATTAGATAGTTGATATCGCAGTGTGAATAAATGAGTGTTTATCGTCTGCAAATTGAATACAGTTCAATTTTGATTAACAAAAATCATTTGCATGTATTAAGGAAAGTAAGAGTACAAGGAAAGACCCTTGTAGAACCCCACATTTCCAAACAGCCTATTTTTATAAAATGTGTTTTATTATGTCATACTATTAACGATTACAAAGATAAGACTTAAACCATTTAGCATATTTCCCCTTATGCCATATTTGTTTAATATATCTAGTAAGATATGTAAGAGACTATCAAAGGCTTTCGATAGGTCAAGGAACAATAAAATTGTGTGCTTTACATACTTTAGGTGTTTATAGATATTTTCTAAGAGCATGTTCATAGCGTCTTCTGTGATGTAACTTTCTCTAAATCCAAATTGCGTTTTTGTTAAGATGAGATATTTATTGACCGGTTAAGTAGATGAAAGTAAATATATCGATTAAACTTTGCAGTTGGACAGCAAAGGAATGAGAATGTCGAAAGTCTGGCACTGCGTGCTCTCCTTAAATGAGGAGGCATGCAGTTAGAGAGTTCAGAAAAGCAGTGTTCGTTATAATAGCGATAGTAAAGAGAGAGTGAGGCAATATTGCGAAGAAGAGAGACGGATTGAAGACAGTCAGTAAGAGGCGGGATTTGATGAGACGAAAAGCCTTTGATTCCACCCGGACAAGTCTGTCCATCCACCCACGCATGAGAATCGTACTCCAACGGAGACCACTGTACTGAGACAGCAAACTGAGTGGGAGTGGAGAAACTGCGAAGCCGGTACACGCACCTAAATTCTCACAAGCTGTTTTGGAAATAGCGTATATGTGATCTATCCAGGAGAGATCAAGAGAAAAGGAAATACCAAGAATGTAAAGGAAAGAGGAAGGATTGAGTTGTGTCCACCGCACATAGCTAGGTACCCGGTTCATCTGGTACCTTCCCGAGCCAGGCAACTAGTCTTCTCTTGAAGACTTCAACTTTGACCCCTGTAACGTTTCTGAGGTCCTTTGGAAACTGGTTAAAAAGTCTTGGTCCCCTGACAACCAAGCTATTTTCCTTCAGTGTTGAGGAGGTCTCTTGTCAGGCCTTTAATTTGGGAACACAACACATTCTGTCTTTCCTATTTTCCAGCGTTGTTTGGATGGTAATTGAGTTTAGTTTGAGTTCTGGTACCAGTTTTCCGATCATTTTTCATATGTAGATTATGATGTATCTTCTCTCTTCTTTACAGGGAGTACGGATTTAGTTTATGTAGTCTTTCCCAGCAGTTGAGTTCTTTGCCGCCATCAATCTTGGCTGTGAAATGTGTCTGCGTTTCTTCTAGTTTATTAATTTCTTCCTTTTTATATGGGGACGTCAAAACTGATCAGTATTCAAGTTTTGGTATGATCAGTGTTTCCAGCAGGGGAATCATTACTGTCTTGTCCCTTCTTTTGAACATTCTTAGTACTTGTCCCGCGACTCTTTTTGCTTTGTTTATCGCTATCTGATTTTGTGTCTCGAATTTGGCATTATCGGTCATTATTACCGCAAAGTCGACCGCTTTCGTGCTTCTCTGAATTTCCTGTCTATCTGGAGCATGATATGTAGTCTGTTCAAGTTCCTCATTTCTACCATATCTCAAGAGCTGAAATTTCTCAGTGTTAAAGGTTATATTTTGTCTTCTGACCATGTGTATATTTTGTTCGTGTCCCTCTACAAGGCCTCCATTTCATTTGCAGCGCTGATTTTCTGCTGATCTTTGTATCATCCGCAAAGGATGTTAATATACTGTTGCTGTTTACTTCACTGCCTCTGTCTGTAAGCATGATAATGAGCAGGAGTGGGGCCAGTTGTACCTTGTGGTACTGAGTTGCGTACTTTTGATTCTGATGATGATACACCTTGAATTTTAACAACCTGTAGACGTTCTCTGAGGAAGTTGTAGATCCATTTTCCCACTTTGCCTGTTATTCCCATATGTTTCATTTTAAGTGCTATTCTACCATGATCGCATTTGTCTAAAGCTTTAGCAAATTCCGTGTATATGACATAGTTTTCATTGCCTTCAAGTGCATCTAGGGTATTGTTATCGTACTCTATAAGTTGTGATGGGCATGAGCTTCCTGATAGGAATCCGTGCTGATTTTAGTTGAATCGGTAATTTTTTACTATCAGTCCGGTCTCTGGAAACTGAAAATAAAGTTCACCATAAGACTCTTTATGTTTTTTTAAACAACTTTTATTAAGTACAATATGAAGGCAAATGCCGATTAAAGCTATAAAATTAATGTTAAGAAATTATTTTTTTGAGCGATAAAATCGCGGATCATGTTTTTGTGAGTGATAAAATGACGGATCCCACAAAGGTTAGGAAGGTACCGCTAACAAAATTGGGTGGTTTGACTTGAACTCATTACATTTTAGTGTCACGGTGGCGTCGGTTTGCGATGGTTGTAATTATTCACTGTGTTTAACTTCATGCAAATTTTTTGATGAAGAAGAGGCTGAATTTAATTTTTATGTAGAACACGGTGTATTGCTAAAAGAATTTATATGCCCTAAGAAAAACAAGGAAGGTATTGTTTGTGGTAATAAGTATACAGGTAAGAGTAGTACCTAAAATTAGGTTAGGTTAGGTTAGTATAGTTTTACGGTATATATAATATATACAGTGAATATATAGTGTTCGTTTTACTACATATATATAAATGTATATATATATATACCTTTTAGGTCACTCATGTTGGCTGTTTCTACAATTTCCATAATTTATATATCAATGGATTCGTTTTTACATCGCGAATGCGCCCTAGATAGTCTCTACTGAAGGAATTACCCGCATTTTAGGGTATTTTTTCACACTTATACCCCAAAACAAACTTCGTGTCCTAACTTAGTTTTGGGCCAGTTCCCTCACTTGAGACTATCCAAATCGCATTCCTGGTGTAATAACGAATCCATTGATGTATAAATTATAGGAATTGAAGAGACCGGAGTGATAGTAAAAAATTACCGTTGAATCTTTCCAGTGTTTCCAAGAAGTCATAGATTTTCTTTCTAATTATTCTTTCAAATATTTTGGTGAGGTGGGACGTCAGTGACACTGGTCTATAGTCCTTTGCTTGAGATCTATCACTTCCTTTATATAGAGGGAGAATGTTCGCTCTTTTCAAGATGCTCGGTATTTCCTCAGTGTTAGTGTCTGGGGATCTTTTCCATATCCAGTATAAGGGTGTAGCAATTTCATTTTTACAGTTTTTAATCGATAGTGCGTTCCATTTGTCCGGACCTGCAGCTGAATGTTATTTCATTTGTCCTAAAGCTATCGCTACATTTTCTGGGGTAAAATCAAAGTCTGTTATACATTCTCCATGCAATTTCTCTTCGAAGAATGCATCTATGTCAGGTATCGCTTTGTCACTTTTTGGGGTACTGAAGACCGATTCCTACTGGGCCCTCAATGTTTCACATATTTCTTTTGGATCGTCTGTTACAGTAGTTCATTATTTCCTTTCCTTAAGGGCCCGATGGTAGCGCGCGTTTTTGTTTTCCTTTTCGCATAGCTATAGAAGTATTTTAGATTTTCCTTTATTGCTTCTACCGCCTTTTCCTCTTCCCTCTCTGTATGGCCCTTAATCAGGGTTTGTATTTCCCTATCGATACTCTCCAGTTTTTCTTTATCACTTTCCTGACATTGTTTTCTCCGCAATTAGCTAACTTTGCTGCTACTCTTTCTTTTGCAGAATATTCTTCTCTTTTGCCTCTCTAGCCAGTTCCTCTTTCCTTTTAGTTGTGCTTTCGGAGCATATTTTTCTAAAATTTTCAGCGTCTTTTCTTCCAAGGTTGTTGGCATTTCCTCAGTTGTTTTATTCTCTAAAACTGTTCTCCACTCTATTTGGGCCATGTGTGATCTGATTTCTTCCCAATTTTGGTCTCTGAGTTTAAGTAAGAGCCCCAAATTTCCTTCTTCCTTCCGTATGTGTATTGTCTTTTAATGTTATCGCCATAGTTGTTGATAACGCGATTGTGTTGTAGTCTGAGATAATAGTTGGGGTTACTTTTATATCAGTAATCAAGTTCGTGTTATTCGTGAATACCAGATCTAGGCAGTTATTTTTTCTCTTATTTTCTGTTATCTCCTGTGTCAGCATAAGCTCATTTGTGAGAGCCATCAGCATTTTTGCTTGCTCCTGATCCTCTTTTGTGTCTCCGCTTATCTTTCTATATAAATATATTTTTACCCATCTTTTGTATTTTATAAATGGGAAATTAAAATCGACGCAGCGTATTTTATTCGGGGATGGCGAGTTTACAGACTTTATTAGGGTTCTGATATCATCAATGGCATCCGAAAATTTTTCAGTTGGAGAGTTTAGAGGTCTATAGATGACTATCAGTACCACGTCTAGTTTCTCTATTTTCACTGCAAGGGTTTCCACGAAGCTGTTGGATTTACTTATTACCGTCTCTGTCATATCCCTCTCATGTATGTAAATAGCACAGCCAAATTTACGTCTCGCTGTTTTATCAGCTTTTTGTAAGTTGAGTCTATCGACATGCAATTCTTTCTTATCGATAGAGTGTTCGCAGTTATCGCAGTTTCCTTGGCAATCTTTAAGATGTGTTCATAAATTCATAAATTCCCCTTTTACTTTTTCCTTATAGTCTCGTTCTGCTTTAAAGGCTGTAAATTGTTTATTTCGATTATGCAGCTTTTTCAGAAGAACTTGATTCCGTTCAATTGTTTAGCGCCTGTTATAAGAGAGATTTCTTCGTCGCTCCATCTCAAGCATTGAAATTCGATTTAGGACTGGCAAAGGTCGCAGCAGTCGCAGGTCTCTGTTTCATCTGTTTCTTTTTTTACGGTAGCCACAGGGTTGTATGAATTTATTTGACATTGCATGTTTCTAATGGTGTGTAAATGATTGTGCACGAAATATTAACTCAAAAGGATAATTAATTAAGTGAGGTACTTGATTTGACTTAGAAATGAAGGAGGGAAAGCTTTTGGAGCTATTGAAGAATAGGGACCCCAGCCTTCTTTAGCTAGGCTTATAAGGCTAACTAACGAAAATATCACGACCTAACCTAACCAATCGTTAGGTTAACTGTACGCCCTTGACGATTGGTTAGGTTAGGTCATGATATTTTCGTTAGTTAGCCTTATAAAGCTAACTAAAGAAGGCTGGGATTCCTATTCTTCAATAGCTCCAAGCTTTTCCGTTATTCCGGGGGGAGGGGGGATGTGGCACGCTGTAGATTCTCACTGATTGGTGCCGGGGAGTGTACCGCGGGGTATAATTGAGGGATATTGCCTTTCGATGGGCAGTTACATTTCCTTGGAGAGAAAACATTCGGAAAAAACGCTTTAAAGATTAAGTTGCTTTGATTTTATTTGCTTTATTTCAACATTCGCCGCTATTTCACCACTTAAAGAGACATACGACTGTGTACACTAAATATTCACTCAAAAATTGGCACTACTTAAAAATGATTAACTGCAGGATTTTTATTGTAATATCACTTTTATTCGGACTTCAAACGAAACACGTGTAACCGTCACACTGGGCAGAAAAACTTTATAAGGAGAAAGTTGTAAACAGATAAGGTAAACAGATAAGGAGATATTTGTAAACAGACGAAGGAACTGAGTTTTTAGGCATTGAAAGCCACAAGGTTTACTCTTCCCCCATTCAGAGGTCAGGTGTACCATAATCTCCGGACACAACTTTTAATAACACAGATAAATCCATTTGACAGTACAAACCAATATAACAAATCGTTTTCATCAACGAAAATTTAGTACTCATTATTTTCTATTCCAGATCTCTCTCTCTCTCTCTCTCTCTCTCTCTCTCTCTCTCTCTCTCTCTCTGACGATAAAGACGAAAGATGGAAATAAATCCTGAAATTCCAATGTAAAATTTATTGCGGAGTGTTTGTGTGGGGAGTTAAAAAGATAGTGCTTTTCTTAGTTCTCATCCGTCCTTTGTGTAGTAAAGACATGAAGCAATAGTGCAACGTGCAAGCAATAGCAATAATGCTGAGCTTATGAAATTAGTCTCAAAACCGCGAGGAAAGATTGTGGTGGGTTAGCCTCAGTAACACTGGCTACTACTGTAGATTTTACTTCTCTGCCTTTCGATTTTAATCTTTTTTGCTTCTGTCCTAAACTCACCCCAAGGTCGCAAGTCCTAGGCCAGTGGTGGCGAACCTGTTTTGCTGGAGGGTCATTTTTGTTACTTTTGATTTAAAAAAAGAAATTGGGTCACAATAATTTATTTACTTACTATTTTTAGTGAGAAACTTGTTGGATTTTAGCTGCTAATGTTTTGATCCGAGGTTTATATTTAGTTGTCTTTAGTCTCACACATGCAGCGCTCATATCTGTGCCAAGGCGATTCCTAGTGGTGGATTTTACGAAATTCACGGAGGAAAACAACTGTTCAGATGAATAAGATGAACCAAACATTGTTAGCAGAGCTAATGCTAGCTTTTCATTGATGCAAAAGAATTTGGTAAAGAGTTCCATTCTGCAAGAATAAGATTCTCTACTCTTTCTATTGATTGTTGTTCTCTGGTTACACCCAAAATTGACGACTCCAATTCCTTTTCTTGTAACTTCAGATTAAGATCAATAAATTTAGTCTACCATAGTGCACTTTTGGAAGTCAACTAATACCATTTCTAAATTACCAATGTCAAGCCAATGAAAAGCTGATAACTGAAGATCTTCAAATTGAAAGTATGGGGGAACTGGATGAATTGTAAGTTGTCATACATACAGACACGTTTTTAAACGTATACTATACGTTTAAAAACGTTTCAATGTGTATCAGCTGTTTATTTCGGTGGGAGAATAAAATAAATTTAAAACTGTAAGGCAGAAAATATTAAAAATTAGTCATATTTTATTTAAATAAGAGCTCGTGGGTTACTAAAAATTGCCTCGTGGGTCAGTACTTGACCCGCGGTCACTGGTTCGCCATCACTGTCTACGCACTTCCTTGTGAAGTGAGGGTGAGCGAGGCAGACTTGACACTTTCCCAGGTTTGGCGTATTTTATGTTAATTAGTTTCGCCATGTAGATCTGGTTTTCTGTAGTGAGATAGTGCATACTTTTCATACATATATATGTGTATATATATATACACAGGGGACAGATCTCAAGCAAAGAACTATAGACCAGTGTCATTGACGTCCCACCTCACCAAAGTATTTGAAAGAATAGTTAGAGAGAAAATTTATGATTTCCTGGAGACACGGGAAAGATTCAACGAAAATCAGCATGGATTCCGATCAGGTAGATCATGCCTATCACAACTAGTAGAGCACTACAACAATATCCTAGATGCATTGGAAGGCAATGACAACTACGATGTTATATACACAGATTTTGCTAAAGCTTTCGATAAATGTGACCATGGTATAATAGGACATAAAATTAAAGACATGGGAATAACAGGCAAAGTGGGAAAATGGATCTACAACTTCCTTAGTGATCGTCTGCAGGTCGTCAAAATTCAAGGTATATCATCATCAGAATCGGAAGTACGCAGCTCAGTACCACAAGGGACAGTACTGGCCCCACTCCTGTTCATTATCATGCTAACAGACATAGACAGCGGAGTAAACAGCAATAGTATAGTAACATCCTTTGCAGACGATACAAAGATCAGCAGAAAAATCAGCGATGTACATGACGTGGAGGCCTTGCAGAGGGACACGAACAAAATATACAAATGGTCAGAAGACAACAACATGTCATTCAACGCCGAGAAATTTCAGCTCTTGAGATATGGTAGAAAAGAAGAACTTAAACAGACTGCATATTATGCTCCAGATAGACAGGAAATTCAGAGAAGCATGAAGCGATTGATCTCGGGATGATAATGACAGATGATGCGAAATTCGAAACACAAAATCAGATAGCGATAAATAAAGCAAAAAGAGTCGCCGGACAGGTTCTAAGAACGTTCAAGAGAAGGGACAGGACAGTAATGATTCCCCTGCTAAAAACACTGATTATACCAAAACTTGAATACTGCTCAGTTTTGACGTCCCCATATAAAAAGGAAGAAACTAATAAACTAGAAGAAACGCAAAGGCATTTCACAGCCAAGATTGATGGCTGCAAAGAACTCAACTACTGGGAAAGACTACGTAAACTAAATCTGTACTCACTGGAAAGAAGAAGAGAGAGGTACATCATAATCTACATATGGAAAATGATCGAAAAACTGGTACCAAACCTAAAACTAAACCCAATTACCATTCAAACAACACTGGAAAATAGGAAAGGCAGAATGTGTAGTGTTCCCAAATTAAAAGCACGACAAGGGACCTCCTCAACCCTGAAGGAAAATAGCTTGGTTGTCAGGGGCCAAGACTTTTCAACCAGCTTCCTAAGGACCTCAGAAACGTAACGGGGGTCAAAGTTGAAGTCTTCAAGAAAAGACTGGATGCCTGGCTCAGGACAGTACCAGATGAGCCGGGCGTGCCTGGCTATGTACGGTGGAGAGCGCAAGAAAGTAACTCGCTCCTCCACCAGGCCAGACCTAGAGGCGGGGCCACCAGCTTGACCTCCGTGTGAAGAGAGACCAACACACGAAACAACATAAGGTTCATAAGGTTCAAGGTAAGTGTATATATATATATATATATATATATATATAATATATATATATATATATATATATATATATATATATATATATATATACACATATACTTGAACCTTATGAACCTTATGTTGTTTCGTGTGTTGGTCTCTCTTCACACGGAGGTCAAGCTGGTGGCCCCGCCTCTAGGTCTGGCCTGGGGAGGAGCGAGTTACTTCTTGCGCTCTCCACCGTACATAGCCAGGCACGCCCGGCTCATCTGGTACTGTCCTGAGCCAGGCATCCAGTCTTTTTCTTGAAGACTTCAACTTTGACCCCCGTTACGTTTCTGAGGTCCTTAGGAAGCTGGTTGAAAAGTCTTGGCCCCCTGACAACCAAGCTATTTTCCTTCAGGGTTGAGGGGTCCCTTGTCGTGCTTTTAATTTGGGAACACTACACATTCTGCCTTTCCTATTTTCCAGTGTTGTTTGAATGTAATTGGGTTTAGTTTTAGTTTGGTACCAGTTTTTCGATCATTTTCCATATGTAGATTATGATGTACCTCTCTCTTCTTCTTTCCAGTGAGTACAGATTTAGTTTACGTAGTCTTTCCCAGTAGTTGAGTTCTTTGCAGCCATCAATCTTGGCTGTGAAATGCCTTTGCGTTCTTCTAGTTTATTAGTTTCTTCCTTTTTATATGGGGACGTCAAAACTGAGCAGTATTCAAGTTTTGGTATAATCAGTGTTTTTAGCAGGGGAATCATTACTGTCCTGTCCCCTTCTCTTGAACGTTCTTAGAACCTGTCCGGCGACTCTTTTGCTTTATTTATCGCTATCTGATTTTGTGTTTCGAATTTCGCATCATCTGTCATTATCATCCCGAGATCAATCGCTTTCCATGCTTCTCTGAATTTCCTGTCTATCTGGAGCATAATATGCAGTCTGTTTAAGTTCTTCTTTTTCCATATCTCAAGAGCTGAAATTTCTCGGCGTTGAATGACATGTTGTTGTCTTCTGACCATTTGTATATTTTGTTCGTGTCCCTCTGCAAGGCCTCCACGTCATGTACATCGCTGATTTTTCTGCTGATCTTTGTATCGTCTGCAAAGGATGTTATATACTATTGCTGTTTACTCCGCTGTCTATGTCTGTTAGCATGATAATGAACAGGAGTGGGGCCAGTACTGTCCCTTGTGGTACTGAGCTGCGTACTTCCGATTCTGATGATGATATACCTTGAATTTTGACGACCTGCAGACGATCACTAAGGAAGTTGTAGATCCATTTTCCCACTTTGCCTGTTATTCCCATGTCTTTAATTTATGTCCTATTATACCATGGTCACATTTATCGAAAGCTTTAGCAAAATCTGTGTATATAACATCGTAGTTGTCATTGCCTTCAATGCATCTAGGATATTGTTGTAGTGCTCTACTAGTTGTGATAGGCATGATCTACCTGATCGGAATCCATGCTGATTTCGTTGAATCTTTCCCGTGTCTCCAGGAAATCATAAATTTTCTCTCTAACTATTCTTTCAAATACTTTGGTGAGGTGGGACGTCAATGACACTGGTCTATAGTTCTTTGCTTGAGATCTGTCCCCTGTGTATATATATATACACATATATATGTATGAAAAAGTATGCACTATCTCACTACAGAAAACCAGATCTACATGGCGAAACTAATTAACATAAAATACGCCAAACCTGGGAAAGTGTCAAGTCTGCCTCGCTCACCCTCACTTCACAAGGAAGTGCGTAGAACAGTGATGGCGAACCAGTGACCCGCGGGTCAAGTACTGACCCACGAGGCAATTTTTAGTAACCCACGAGCTCTTATTTAAATAAAATATGACTAATTTTTAATATTTTCTGCCTTACAGTTTTAAATTTATTTTATTCTCCCACCGAAATAAACAGCTGATACACATTGAAACGTTTTTAAAACGTATAGTATACGTTTAAAAACGTGTCTGTATGTATGACAACTTACAATTCATCCAGTTCCCCCATACTTTTCAATTGAAGATCTTCAGTTATCAGCTTTTCATTGGCTTGACATTGGTAATTTAGAAATGGTATTAGTTGACTTCCAATAAAGTGCACTATGGTAGACTAAATTTATTGATCTTAATCTGAAGTTACAAGAAAAGGAATTGGAGTCGTCAATTTTGGGTGTAACCAGAGAACAACAATCAATAGAAAGAGTAGAGAATCTTATTCTTGCAGAATGGAACTCTTTACCAAATTCTTTTGCATCAATGAAAAGCTAGCATTAGCTCTGCTAACAATGTTTGGTTCATCTTATTCATCTGACCAGTTGTTTTCCTCCGTGAATTTCGTAAAATCCACCACTAGGAATCGCCTTGGCACAGATATGAGCGCTGCATGTGTGAGACTAAAGACAACTAAATATAAACCTCGGATCAAAACATTAGCAGCTAAAATCCAACAATTTTCTCACTAAAAATAGTAAGTAAATAAATTATTGTGACCCAATTTCTTTTTTTTTAAATCAAAAGTAACAAAAATGACCCTCCAGCAAAACAGGTTCGCCACCACTGGCCTAGGACTTGCGACCTTGGGGTGAGTTTAGGACAGAAGCAAAAAAGATTAAAATCGAAAGGCAGAGAAGTAAAATCTACAGTAGTAGAGCCAGTGTTTACTGAGGCTAACCCACCACAATCTTTCCTCGCGGTTTTGAGACTAATTTCATAAGCTCAGCATTATTGCTATTGCTTGCACGTTGCACTATTGCTTCATGTCTTTACTACACAAAGGACGGATGGAACTAAGAAAAGCACTATCTTTTTAACTCCCCACACAAACACTCCGCAATAAATTTTACATTGGAATTTCAGGATTTATTTCCATCTTTCGTCTTTATCGTCAGAGAGAGAGAGAGAGAGAGAGGAGAGAGAGAAGAGAGAGAGAGAGAGAGAGAGAGAGAGTCTGGAATAGAAAATAATGAGTACTAAATTTTCGTTGATGAAAACGATTGTTATATTGGTTTGTACTGTCAAATGGATTAATCTGTGTTATTAAAAGTTGTGTCCGGAGATTATGGTAACCTGACCTCTGAATGGGGAAGAGTAAACCTTGTGGCTTTCAATGCCTAAAAACTCAGTTCCTTCGTCTGTTTACAAATATCTCCTTATCTGTTTACCTTATCTGTTTACAACTTTCTCCTTATAAAGTTTTTCTGCCCAGTGTGACGGTTACACGTGTTCGTTTGAAGTCCGAATAAAAGTGATATTACAATAAAATCCTGCAGTAATCATTTTTAAGTAGTGCCAATTTTTGAGTGAATATTTAGTGTACACAGTCGTATGTCTCTTTAAGTGGTGAAATAGCGGAGAATGTTGAAATAAAGCAAATAAAATCAAAGCAACTTAATCTTTAAAGCGTTTTTTCCGAATGTTTTCTCTCCAAGGAAATGAACTGCCCATCGAAAGGCAATATCCCTCAATTATACCCCGCGGTACACTCCCCGGCACCAATCAGTGAGAATCTACAGCGTGCCACATCCCCCCTCCCCCCGGAATAACGGAAAAGCTTGGAGCTATTGAAGAATAGGAATCCCAGCCTTCTTTAGTTAGCTTTATAAGGCTAACTAACGAAAATATCATGACCTAACCTAACCAATCGTCAAGGGCGTCAGTTAACCTAACGATTGGTTAGGTTAGGTCGTGATATTTTCGTTAGTTAGCCTTATAAGCCTAGCTAAAGAAGGCTGGGTCCCTATTCTTCAATAGCTCCAAAAGTTTCCCTCCTTCATTTCTAAGTCAAATCAAGTACCTCACTTAATTAATTATCCTTTTGAGTTAATATTTCGTGCACAATCATTTACACACCATTAAACATAGCAATGTCAAATAAATTCATACAACCCTGTGGCTACCGTAAAAAAAGAAACAGATGAAACAGAGACCTGCGACTGCTGCGACCTTTGCCAGTCCTAAATCGAATTTCAATGCTTGAGATGGAGCGACGAAGAAATCTCTCTTATAACAGGCGCTAAACAATTGAACGGAATCAAGTTCTTCTGAAAAAGCTGCATAATCGAAATAAACAATTTACAGCCTTTAAAGCAGAACGAGACTATAAGGAAAAAGTAAAAGGGGAATTTATGAATTTATGAACACATCTTAAAGATTGCCAAGGAAACTGCGATAACTGCGAACACTCTATCGATAAGAAAGAATTGCATGTCGATAGACTAACTTACAAAAAGCTGATAAAACAGCGAGACGTAAATTTGGCTGTGCTATTTACATACATGAGAGGGATATGACAGAGACGGTAATAAGTAAATCCAACAGCTTCGTGGAAACCCTTGCAGTGAAAATAGAGAAACTAGACGTGGTACTGATAGTCATCTATAGACCTCTAACTCTCCAACTGAAAAATTTTCGGATGCCATTGATGATATCAGAACCCTAATAAAGTCTGTAAACTCGCCATCCCCGAATAAAATACGCTGCGTCGATTTTAATTTCCCATTTATAAAATACAAAAGATGGGTAAAAATATATTTATATAGAAAGATAAGCGGAGACACAAAAGAGGATCAGGAGCAAGCAAAAATGCTGATGGCTCTCACAAATGAGCTTATGCTGACACAGGAGATAACAGAAAAAAGAGAAAAAATAACTGCCTAGATCTGGTATTCACGAATAACACGAACTTGATTACTGATATAAAAGTAACCCCAACTATTATCTCAGACTACAACACAATCGCGTTATCAACAACTATGGCGATAACATTAAAAGACAATACACATACGGAAGGAAGAAGGAAATTTGGGGCTCTTAACTTAAACTCAGAGACCATAAATTGGGAAGAAATCAGATCACACATGGCCCAAATAGAGTGGAGAACAGTTTTAGAGAATAAAACAACTGAGGAAATGCCAACAACCTTGGAAGAAAAGACGCTGAAAATTTTAGAAAAATATGCTCCGAAAGCACAACTAAAAGGAAAGAGGAACTGGCTAGAGAGGCAAAAGAGAAGAATATTCTGCAAAAGAAGAGAGTAGCAGCAAAGTTAGCTAATTGCGGAGAAAACAAT
Source organism: Bathynomus jamesi (assembly GCA_023014485.1). Lineage (NCBI taxonomy): Eukaryota > Metazoa > Arthropoda > Malacostraca > Isopoda > Cirolanidae > Bathynomus > Bathynomus jamesi. The sequence goes on along the minus strand of JAJOZX010010663.1, from coordinate 6,561 downwards.
GTCAGGAAAGTGATAAAGAAAAACTGGAGAGTATCGATAGGGAAATACAAACCCTGATTAAGGGCATACAGAGAGGGAAGAGGAAAAGGCGGTAGAAGCAATAAAGGAAAATCTAAAATACTTCTATAGCTATGCGAAAAGGAAACAAAAACGCGCGCTACCATCGGGCCCTTAAGGAAAGGAAATAATGAACTACTGTAACAGACGATCCAAAGAAATATGTGAAACATTGAGGGCCCAGTAGGAATCGGTCTTCAGTACCCCAAAAAGTGACAAAGCGATACCTGACATAGATGCATTCTTCGAAGAGAAATTGCATGGAGAATGTATAACAGACTTTGATTTACCCCAGAAAATGTAGCGAGAGCTTTAGGACAAATGAAATAACATTCAGCTGCAGGTCCGGACAAATGGAACGCACTATCGATTAAAAACTGTAAAAATGAAATTGCTACACCCTTATACTGGATATGGAAAAGATCCCCAGACACTAACACTGAGGAAATACCGAGCATCTTGAAAAGAGCGAACATTCTCCCTCTATATAAAGGAAGTGATAGATCTCAAGCAAAGGAATATAGACCAGTGTCACTGACGTCCCACCTCACCAAAATATTTGAAAGAATAATTAGAAAGAAAATCTATGACTTCTTGGAAACACTGGAAAGATTCAACGGTAATTTTTTACTATCATCCGGTCTCTTCAATTCTATAATTTATACATCAATGGATTCGTTATTACACCAGGAATGCGATTTGGATAGTCTCAAGTGAGGGAACTGGCCCAAAACTAAGTTAGGACACGAAGTTTGTTTTGGGGTATAAGTGTGAAAAAATACCCTAAAATGCGGGTAATTCCTTCAGTAGAGACTATCTAGGGCGCATTCGCGATGTAAAAACGAATCCATTGATATATAAATTATGGAAATTGTAGAAACAGCCAACATGAGTGACCTAAAAGGTATATATATATACATTTATATATATGTAGTAAAACGAACACTATATATTCACTGTATATATTATATATACCGTAAAACTATACTAACCTAACCTAACCTAATTTTAGGTACTACTCTTACCTGTATACTTATTACCACAAACAATACCTTCCTTGTTTTCTTAGGGCATATAAATTCTTTTAGCAATACACCGTGTTCTACATAAAAATTAAATTCAGCCTCTTCTTCATCAAAAAATTTGCATGAAGTTAAACACAGTGAATAATTACAACCATCGCAAACCGACGCCACCGTGACACTAAAATGTAATGAGTTCAAGTCAAACCACCCAATTTTGTTAGCGGTACCTTCCTAACCTTTGTGGGATCCGTCATTTTATCACTCACAAAACATGATCCGCGATTTTATCGCTCAAAAATAAATTTCTTAACATTAATTTTATAGCTTTAATCGGCATTTGCCTTCATATTGTACTTAATAAAAGTTGTTTAAAAAAACATAAAGAGTCTTATGGTGAACTTTATTTTCAGTTTCCAGAGACCGGACTGATAGTAAAAAATTACCGATTCAACTAAAATCAGCACGGATTCCTATCAGAAGCTCATGCCCATCACAACTTATAGAGTACGATAACAATACCCTAGATGCACTTGAAGGCAATGAAAACTATGTCATATACACGGAATTTGCTAAAGCTTTAGACAAATGCGATCATGGTAGAATAGCACTTAAATGAAACATATGGGAATAACAGGCAAAGTGGGAAAATGGATCTACAACTTCCTCAGAGAACGTCTACAGGTTGTTAAAATTCAAGGTGTATCATCATCAGAATCAAAAGTACGACTCAGTACCACAAGGTACAATACTGGCCCACTCCTGCTCATTATCATGCTTACAGACAGAGGCAGTGAAGTAAACAGCAACAGTATATTAACACTTTGCGGATGATACAAAGATCAGCAGAAAAATCAGCGCTGCAAATGAAATGGAGGCCTTGTAGAGGGACACGAACAAAATATACACATGGTCAGAAGACAAAAATATAACCTTTAACACTGAGAAATTTCAGCTCTGAGATATGGTAGAAATGAGGAACTTGAACAGATACATATCATGCTCCAGATAGACAGAAATTCAGAGAAGCACGAAAGCGGTCGACTTTGCGGTAATAATGACCGATAATGCCAAATTCGAGACACAAAATCAGATAGCGATAAACAAAGCAAAAAGAGTCGCGGGACAAGTACTAAGAATGTTCAAAAGAAGGGACAAGACAGTAATGATTCCCCTGCTGGAAACACTGATCATACCAAAACTTGAATACTGATCAGTTTTGACGTCCCCATATAAAAAGGAAGAAATTAATAAACTAGAAGAAACGCAGACACATTTCACAGCCAAGATTGATGGCGGCAAAGAACTCAACTGCTGGGAAAGACTACATAAACTAAATCCGTACTCCCTGTAAAGAAGAAGAGAGAGATACATCATAATCTACATATGAAAAAATGATCGGAAAACTGGTACCAGAACTCAAACTAAACTCAAATTACCATCCAAACAACGCTGGAAAATAGGAAAGACAGAATGTGTTGTGTTCCCAAATTAAAGGCCTGACAAGAGACCTCCTCAACACTGAGGAAAAAATAGCTTGGTTGTCAGGGGACCAAGACTTTTTAACCAGTTCCAAAGGACCTCAAAACGTTACAGGGGTCAAAGTTGAAGTCTTCAAGAGAAGACTAGTTGCCTGGCTCGGGAAGGTACCAGATGAACCGGGTACTAGCTATGTGCGGTGGACACAACTCAATCCTTCCTCTTTCCTTTACATTCTTGGTATTTCCTTTTCTCTTGATCTCTCCTGGATAGATCACATATACGCTATTTCCAAAACAGCTTGTGAGAATTTAGGTGCGTGTACCGGCTTCGCAGTTTCTCCACTCCCACTCAGTTGCTGTCTCAGTACAGTGGTCTCCGTATGGAGTACGATTCTCATGCGTGGGTTGGATGGACAGACTTGTCCGGTGGAATCAAAGGCTTTTCGTCTCATCAAATCCCCGCCTCTTACTGACTGTCTTCAATCCGTCTCCTTCTTCGCAATATTGCCTCACTCTCTCTTTACTATCGCTATTATAACGAACACTGCTTTTCTGAACTCTCTAACTGCATGCCTCCTCATTTAAGGAGAGCACGCAGTGCCAGACTTTCGACATATTCTCATTCCTTTGCTGTCCAACTGCAAAGTTTAATCGATATATTTAATCTTTCATCTACTTAACCGGTCAATAAATATCTCATCTTAACAAAAAACGCAATTTGGATTTAGAGAAAGTTACATACAGAAGACGCTATGAACATGCTCTTAGAAAATATCTATAAACACCTAAAGTATGTAAAGCACACAATTTTATTGTTCCTTGACCTATCGAAAGCCTTTGATAGTCTCTTACATATCTTACTAGATATTAAAAAAATATGGCATAAGGGGAAATATGCTAAATTGGTTTAAGTCTTATCTTTGTAATCGTTAATAGTATGACATAATAAAAACCATTTTATAAAAATAGGCTGTTTGGAAATGTGGGGTTCTACAAGGGTCTTTCCTTGTACTCTTACTTTCCTTAATACATGCAAATGATTTTTGTTAATCAAAATTGAACTGTATTCAATTTGCAGACGATAAAACACTCATTTTATTCACACTGCGATATCAACTATCTAATAAATGAAATGAACAGACAATTAGAACATGCTTGTAAATGGATGTGTGCAAATAAGTTTTAATGAACTTGAAAAACAGTCATATATAACTGTAACTAAAAAGCTGTAATCGCGCACACTCCATAACAACTGGAAATACTCCTCTGCAAAGGTAAATGAGGTTAAAATTTTGGTACCAAGTTAGATGACAAATAAAATTTCAAAAACACACACACATCTTATCAAATCGAAAATATTTTGATTTCTCTACATAATATTCAAATTCATAAAACAATTCCCCCAATTACTCTCCTGACACTGTATTACATTTATTCATCCACACTTACAGTATGAAATTACAGCATGGGGTTGTACAAAGACTTATATGTGATATCCACTGGAAGTAATTCATAAAAATGCTTACAAACTCTCTCAAATAATATAACAGACAGTTTCATAATTCTCCAAAGTTCAGAGATTTAAATATTCCAAACTAAATGATTGTATTAACGTACTGTCGGTATCAGTTTGCAAAAGTGCTTATAAATGGAACTATGCTTAGTCCATTCACACGGGCGATTATCCCGCATCAGAACAACCATAATACAAGGCTTCCCAATAATTTCATACGTAAACCAAATTATTCCATGCAAATTGCAGGAAATAATTTCTCTCCTACAAAGGAGATATCTGGAACTCTATACCTATAAATAACAGACAAGCACGATCTTAGGTTTGTTTCGTAAATCATTAAAGCAACACTTCATTAACTCCTATCGATCATGCAAACTGCATATATCCAGTAAGTATTTTTCAAACATCTGACACTTTAAAAGGTTTGTATTTTTTTATTAACTGAAATAAATGTATGAAATCTTTACCGTACCTTCTCTACACATGGTAATTAATTCCCTAGAGTAAAACATGATCTACTGTATGTGATGTCCTCTCAGCTCACGATGCTTCCACGATACTTCGACGGAAAAGTCCTGTCCAACAGATTTTCTGCGGTTTATGATAAAGCATATCATGAGCACCATCACTAGATGTAAACCCTGTGACTTTTATCTGTAGGGTTATTTTAAAGATTGAGTTTTTAAATAAAATCCATACACAATAGAACTGATAAAAGTAATTGAGCGTTATTAATATTATTATTATGCTCATTGTCTAAACCAGTGGTTCCCAACGTGGGCGCCACCGTCCCCCAAAGGGCGTTTGTGAATCTTAGGGGGGCGCTAGGAAACTGTAAAATTGTTATCTTCTAGTAATAAATCATTTATCACTTATCCTGTTATATTACTATCTTTATGAGGAGGCACCAGGAAATATTAATGGCTATAAGGGGGCGTTGGTCTAAAAAAGGTTGGGAACCACTGGTATAAACAATGCCAATGGTTGTCAAAGTCTCCTGGTTTTTCGTAATAATTTGCGTTTGAGTTGCCTGAGGCATGACGATTTTTCTAAAATACTCTTTTAATTCCTTCTCACTTCTAATTTCTGTTCACCGCCTGAATGATGAGGGAAGATTCTCTCAAAAACTTAGCGTTTTTAATGTTTTATTCTTTTAGCTTTTGAGGATTTTAATCGTTTCGTTTAATTCTTACACGTTTATTGTGATTTTAATATTTATCAACATGATCCCTGAGCCTCTTCGCTTTTATCCCATCGCTTTCAACCAATTCTTTATGTTTAAGACTAAACTCTTCGGCTATCTTGATTTGCTAGTAAATGCACATGAATAAAAGACTCGACTCACCTTTCTGAAAAAAAAGTCTTGATAATAAGGTCGTTCCTAATTCTTTTTACTCTAAACGTGTTCGTATTTAAATGAAGCAACTTTTTCTGATTTGGTTAAATGCAGTTTAGCACCAACTGGAGACTCATTTTGCAGTTTTGTTTCCTCTTTTCAGATACGGAATCCAAATTTGGAGCAAATAAAAATTTTCGCCCGGCAGCGATGCTGAGTTAGTTTTTAGGATCGACGGTGTTGCGAGCATCAAGGCTGCCGTTTTGTGGAATTTCGTCTGCTAGTGCGGAAAACAATTGCACATCATCGACGGACGTGGAACTGGCGGACCTCATTCACCACGTCAATGCGGAATAATTCCTCACTTTTTAAATATGACAATTTTAATATGAAAAACGTAATAAATGTTAACAGAAATCATATACCACGTGACCACAAAAATTGTCCCTGTTTTAATCGCTTATTACTCAGTCATTATTGCAGCTTCACAAATGAAATAAAAAAGCACTCGAAAGAGAACATTTTAAAGTTTTAATTTATTCTACATGTGTTCAAAGTGACGTCCCTGGACATTCTACATTTCACACAACGGGAAAGGAAGTTATTTATTACATTTTCCAAAACGCTGCATTCAATGGACTGTACACTCTCTACCACCGCTTGCTTTAATTCTTCGATAGAGGAGGCTCTTGCCTGAATACTTTGTCCTTGACAAATCCCCAGAGAAAAAAGTCCAAGGTGATAGATCGGAGATCTTGCGGGCCAGGGAAACTGCGAGCGATGAGAAATGAATCTTTGTTCAAAAAATCTTGTTAAACATTCCAGTGATTGCCTACTTGTGTGGGCTGTTGCTCCTTCTTGCTGAAACCACTTGTTACTGCAGTTTTCTTGTTCAAAAAACAGTGTTCAGCATTTCTACATATCTTCCTGAAGTTACTGAAAGCGGTCTCCTTGTCTCTGGGTCCTCAAAAAAGTAAGGACCATAACCTTGCTGCTACTCAAACCACATCAGACAGTAACTTTTGGTGAATGCAGAGGTTTCTCCAAGTGTATATTTGGCTTGTTTGTGACCAACACCGGTAATTCTGTCTGTTGATGAACCATTGAGATAGATGTGGCATTAATCACTGAATATAGTCACTTAATCTT